>JAHWFO010013951.1:248737-277544 GCA_023313115.1 Rhysida immarginata
TTGAATGATTTCTTGAAGAGTTCCAGGATCCAGAGAGTACCAGGTATCTTTAATTGCAGACTTCAGTTCAGAAACTGATGAAAATTAACGTGCATTTTTGTACATCTACCTGGCCATAATACCTCACAAGTTCTGGATTGGAATGGTTCTGGGCTTCTGGATGGCCATGGCAAAACTCAAACGTTATGTGATTCCAACCACTTTTTGGTGCCCTTTGAATTGTGTATTGGTGCATTATCTTGTTGAATACGCCAGTTTTCTCCACAGACAACTGCTCCAGCAGGCAAAAGATGTTCTTCCAAGATCTCCTGGTATCCCTTTGAATTTAATCTTCGTGAAATAAAAGCCAATGTTGACGTTCCATTGAAGCCAAATGCCCCCCACACCATCACTGATCTGCCACCCATTTGATGTTTTGAAAAATGCCAAATCATGGCAATAGCATGCCCACCCGACCGGTCCATCCAAATTGAATTTTTTTTGATCTGAGAAAAAAATTTCCAACCATTCATCGGTCCAGGACATGTGTGTTCCAATGTGAACAATGCCTTGTGAACAATGCATATATTCATAGAAAAACATAAGAATACATGAATGCATTTTATTTTATTCTGCCATTAGGATTTGCATTCTTTCTGTGAAATGTTGAAATGATGCTCAGACTTACACGGTTACAAATAATTCCCTGACTTTTCCCGATTAAATTCCCTTACCTATCCCGATCGCTAGTCACCCTGTTACATGCACATAAATTAAACAAACATAAGTCAAAATAAACTAACACATAATCTCACCGTATTGAAGATGGGCAATCGTCCGGCAATAATCTAATTGCAGCACAAATTGGATCCCGACTGAGTAGCATGCTGAGATTTCCGGGTTTATACAGGGTGCGGCAGCTTTCATAGCGTAATATTAATAGCACACCGGTAGGAAATAAATGCTTTTTATTTATTGCTCTTTATGTCAAATAGTAGTTGCAAGTATGCCATTTGTTAATTTGTAAGTCAATATTTGAATGGGTTAATTAATGTTTGAATATGAGTCCTGTCAAATGATGTCCCCGCTGCACAAAACATTCATCGAAGTGGCGTTGGAATAATGATTATTGGAATAAATGTTGAATGTGGATATCGACCAATTGTGGTTTCAACAAGATGGAGCGATCTCGCATAGAGCCAGAATTTGCTTAGCTTTCTTGCAACAGACCTTTCTGGGGAGAGTAATTTCTCGTTATGGTGACATCTCCTGGCCGCCTCGATCACTTGATCTTTCATGTGCAGACTTTTTCCTTTGGGGCTACCTCAAGCAAGAAGTTTTCCGAACACGTTGTGCCACCATTCCTGAGTCGAAGGATCGCATCAGAACTGCCCTGGGCAATGTCCCAGGGAATACGTTACGCCGAGTTATGGAAAGCTTCCGACGCCGTCTAGATGAATGTGTTGTGCAGAGGGGGCATCATTTGACAGGAGTCATATTCAAAAAGTAATCCATGCAATGGTCAATGACTTACACATTTGTAAATGGCATACTAACATAGGAGATAATAAATAAATTACATTTACATCCTAATGGTGTGCTTTTAATATCCTACTATGAACGCTGCCTCACCCTGTATATGCTGCACTGACCAACCAATGAAATGTGAACTCGGCTTAATTAGCCCATTGGCCTAGTTGCAACTTTTGCATGGGCTGCATTGACCAATCAGAGCAAGACATGTGAACGATGTACGTTATACTGAAGGGATAATTTAACCAAGGGAATGTAAAATTAGTACATTATTCTGAAATGTACATTAAAGTGAGGTACGTTATTCTGAAACTTTTTAGCATTAAAATACCTACGTTTGGGACGGGGATTTGAAATTTGTCCATTAATGTGAGGTATGTTGTAACGGGATTTGTTCAGAGGAGGAAGCAAAATAAATAGAATTTAATGGGTGGTATTTTAAAAGAAAGAACCCCAAAACTTAAGACTAAACGTGGCTCGTTAAAAGACTTTTATTTTGGTTTAAAAATTGCGATATTTATTTATAAAATACAAAAATTCTGTACAAAAGAATGTTCTATACAATATGATTTAATTAAGGAATAGGCATTGCGATCTCAATTACAAAAGAAAATATTTCTCGGAATAAAATAAAGCAATACTTAAATGTACGTTAAATACAGCAAAACACTGTAACGAGAAATATTAATCGCTACTTTGAGTGAATTGAGATTAAATATAAAAAGAATTGAGACAGACCAATTCCTTATAAAGAATAAGGAAAATAAAATTTCAAAATTCCCATTTAATGTCTAAAGAAAGACTGCGAAATAATAATTAATTATTAATGGGAAATAAGAATTGAAATGTGCAGCATGGCGTCCCTTATGCGCGTTATTGTTGAAATAGCATTAAAAGAAATTTCATTATTACCTTATGGGTAACCCGCAAAACAATGCTGCTCGGTAAAGAATCATGGCTGCTGCGAGAAAGTGAGAAATTCAATAAGAAACTAAACATCGAACGGCAGGGTAGGAGTAATTTGCAGAGCATTGGAATGAAAATGATAAATGGAAGTTGAACGCCATGCTGCTGGCTAGGAAGGACGTGGAGGACCAGAAGGAGGGACAACTGGTCAAGCCAGAAGCTGAAAGTGGTCTGTCTGAAATAAAAAAAACAGTAACCACGGAAAGAATATCAACAATAGTGGGACACACATCCTCGTGATCACGAAAATTATTTGCGAGGGACAACTAGCTGCAGACAGTGATAATCACGTGAAGATTTTTTAATTAACATTTATTAAAACAATATATACTCAACAATCACTGTCTGCAAAACAGTATAAAAAACTTAAAGAATACAAAAAATAGAATAATTAATTACAAATAAAATTATATCTATTTTTACATGAAAAATCTGAGTTTTCCCGAACAGGATTTTACTGTACAACAATTTGCTTAACTACCAACGACCAATAGTAAAAGGGTTGTCTCATTGAATATTGAGGGGTCTGTCCGAATAAATGTGAAACACTCAATTTCGATTTTCTCTAAGTTTTCAAGTGTTTTATTTTAATAATGACTTGTTTATGTTTTTTGTTATATTTAGAGGGCCTATAGTTCATTTGAAGCATTATCGTTGTTGTAGAAATTAAATAAAGGTCAAAACCATTGACAATGTGCTATTTTTAAAGTGTCCGAATAAATTTGAAACATACTGTATGTATGGTTTAAGTCATTCTTAAAAATTTTTGAGATAACCATTGGTGCAGCCTATCTTTGTATGAATTACTGTCTATAGGTAAGAAATATGCCAGTTTATAATTCTGGCAAATTTATACATAGAGTGTAATACTGTATTTTAACCCCTTGTGCTCTGATTTGACCTTGAGTTATCAGGGTCAGAAGTTTCTATTTAAATAGAGGAAAAATTCTTCGATGGACAGTGCAATAAACAACATAAAAAAAAAAACCCACTATGTATTAAGATATTTGTATGAACTTTTTACAGCATATTAATTAGACATTATAGTTTACATTTTTAGTAGTCAGAATAAGTATGATAACGTTTATATAATCGTCATATGTTTTCTGTTTATACGGTTGGCTATCGAAACATTGTTTGGCGTATTTATTAGTTTCGGAAGAAATCATTTCCCAAAATGTATCTGGTAAAATTACAGAAAACACATCTAAAGGTCGGGGATTTGATCCTAATCCGTTTCTGAATCATTACTTTCGCATAAATATCTTTCAATCTCAGACGAAGACACTTACTACCGACTGCACATGGCGAAGTTCGAATGAGAAGCATTAAATTCTTTTTGATTTTTGTGCCACCTATTGAAGATTTTTAAAAACTATCAACTGTATATGAAAGAGAAAGAGATACAGAATGGTAAACAATCACCATCTCTTGTTAAAATAAAAAAAGAAAATTGCAGTGAAAACTGAAACTTCAGAACGAGTCAGACTCGTGGTCTAGCGATAAGGCACTTGAACCAGACAACGAGTCAGACTCGTCATTAGTAGCCAAGGGGTTAATTTAGTGGAATTTTAATATTTGATAAAAATGAAATTTCTTTTATTAAACTGAAATTATTTTTTATTCTTTTTAGCCATAATTTGGACTGGAGTACACCATTATGATTTTGAACATGCCCATACAATTAGTATATATTTGGCCAGGAAATTAGCTTCTTTGAAGTTATTTGTTCAAGTTTTATTCTGTCATCCAACTGTTTATAGAAGAGATGATTCCCCTCAAGTTAATCCAATTAAGTAAAGAAGTTTTTATGTTCTTTCTTAGTCTTTAAGATGTGCTTTGAATATTTGTATTGAGCTATAACCATGTCATGACTACAAGCTGCATTTGAAAATTTCGTTGAATGGACTCATAAAATAAAGGAAACAAAGAGACAGAAACAAAATACCTTTACTGGTATTCAAAGCAATTGCCATTACCTACAACGCACTTTTGACATTGGTTTTACAGCTGCCGGAAACTGTCATCAAACACTTCTTTCGGTATTGCTCGAAGTACCGTTGTCACACGTTGTTGGATCTCCGCAATGTAGGCAGAGCATAGACCTTTCAGGACTCCTTTGAGGTGGGGAAACAAGAAGAAGTCTGCAGGTGACAGATCTGGAGGATCTGAGGAAGTCAACAAGCACATAGGGAGTTTTTTGTTCCTTGCTATTGAATATGCACACCAATAAATTTACGACCACGACTTCCGGGACACCCTGTATTTTCAAAAGCGGTCGTTCTTTCATGTTGATTGTAATGATTTTACGATTGCTCCTTGTACCTAACATGGTCCGATAATCTTGATTTCTATTGAAATCAGAATGTAGATGGCAGAATCCAGCTATGCTCCGCAGCGTAATATGTGACGAGCTCATTTTCAGTAACGATCTTGCAGCCAGATGAAGGATCACTCATTGCATGGTAAATTTTTTCTTGGGAAAAAGAAATTACATTTTTACAACTTTGGAAAATAATTCAGAGGAAAATAAGCTACTTTTATTAGAGAAAATTTTTGTTAAAAAATAAAAAACAAATCAGTAACTGAAAAAAAATTGCACTATGCAAAAACCGGTCATTTTTGCTGCAAAACCTGGGTGTCTTCACAGTAGGTTAAATTTCAAATGACAGTCAAATCAAACAATAAAATGTGCTGAATTTAGAATGACCCCTTATGGGGTTTATATAGTGGATGCAGTGCTATTTACCTGGATCAGCAATTTAAGGCAGCAATGCCTATTGGCTAAGAGAGAGATGATAAAGTGGCTATTATATGCGGAGTTTACAGGGTCGGGACACATTAATATGACCACCTGCTAGTATCCGGAATATCCACCTTTGGCGGCAAGCACAGCAGCTAGTCGAGGTGGCAGAGAGTCAATAAGCCCTCAGGAGGTGGTTGCAGGTATCTGGGACCATTCGGCGATCAGTGCATCCCGTAATTTTATCACCGTGCGTGGTGGAGGGTCCAGCTTGCGGACATGGCGATCGAGATGGTCCCACAAATGTTCAATGGGGTTGAGGTACAGGGAGTTTGGTGGCCATGGGAGTAGCTTGAATTCATCTTCATGCTCCTCGAACCAGTCGTGGACAGTTTCGGTAGTATGGCAGGGAGCATTATTCTGTTGAAAGGTGCTATCACCCACCCTGAGGAAACGCTGTCGACACGAAGGGGTGTACCTGGTTTGCGACAATCGTCAGGTAACGAACAGCATTCAGTGTACCCTCCAGCAGTATCAGTGGACTCAGACCATACCACGAAAACATCCCCCAAACAGTCACACCTCCCCCACCAGCCTGTTGTCTGCCAACGACGGTGTCTGGATGCCTGTTCTCAGATGCTTCCCGGCGAATTCTCCATCGTCTGTCCACTCTGTTCACCAGAAACCGCGACTCGTCAAAGAAAGCAACCCTTTGCGATTCTGCCGAGGTCCAATGGCAATAGTCCATTGCGAATTGGAGGCGTTTTCGGCGATGCACAGGTGTCAGCATGGGTGCTGTTACCATATGCCTGCTCCGGAGCCCCAACCTCAAGAGGGATCGCTGCACTGTCTTGGTGCTGACATACCTATTAGCCCCACTGTTCATTTGCTGTGTCAGTTGCCTAACAGTGGCACGCCGATTGGTCTTGGCCAGGCGTCGTAACTGACTCTTGCCTCTCGGATCGATGGCCCGTGGGGCCCCACAGTTACCTCTTGGGTTGCTCGAAACTGTCTGGTTTGTCCAGTCGCAGTACATCTTCACCACAGCAGCCCTAGAGCAGTTCACAAAGGTGGCCGTTTCTGAAATGCTGCCCCCCTCGGCCTGATAGCCAATGATCATCCCCTTTTGGAGGTTCGGCAGGTCACTTGGTCTGCCCATGACGGTGACAATTGCTGTGTTAACGGATGCTACTATACGTCTGCTGTTGTCAGCTTTTAATGATAAGCAATTATTTTTCATCTGCATACCATGGGACGTTCCAACATATTCGAGGAGAGGTGGTCATATTAATGTGTCCCGACCCTGTACATATTACACAGAACGTGTTTGCCAGTCACCAGAAATAGTATAGAGAATGTGTCTGCCAATGACATCACAGTGCTTTTGGAGTTATTTTATCCATTTAACAGGAGTTTACACAAATGTTAGCATAGAAAGTTATCCATAAGGCAGATTATCTTTTTATCAGGTATCCTTAAAACGAAGTTCAACTGTAATAATGTTTATATATTTTTGATATACGAAGTCGCTAAGTACGAGGTTCACTCAAGTTCTAAGGTCTCCAAATTTTTTTCTGACAAAATACTTAACCCAAAAAGTTCTAAGTACTGTTACTTTTTGACGTTATCACCGTGAAGTCGAACACATTTTTCACAACGGCAGCGCCTTGATTCCATGGACCATGGCTGCTGAGAACTCTTCTTTAGGGGTATGTTTTGCCCACTGGTAAATCGCTGAAGCAACGGCAGCTCGGTTGGGAAACGAGCGGCCACGGACAGTGTCCTACATGATTGGAAAAAGCCAGAAATCGCTAGGAGTGAGGTTTGGTGAGCATGGAGCATGGGAAACCACCTCAAAGTAGTTATTTTGAAGAAAATGGTGAGTTAGGAGTGCCCGACGAGCAAGGGTGTTGTCTCGATGAAAAAGCACCCATCCAGTCATGTTTAGTCGTTTCTCACGCAATGCTGGAAGGAATTTTGTTCTCAAAACATTTTTGTATGAATTAGGTGTAACAGTTGTACTCTTTGGAACACAGTGCGTGAGGATTACACCTTTGCTGTTCCAAAACATGGCCACCATAACTTTCTCAGCAGTGGCTGTGACTGGAAATTTTTTCGGTGGCGGTAAATCAGTGTGTTTCCAATGTGAAGATTGGCATTTTGTTTCAGAGTTAAAACAACGGAATCCACGTCTCGTCAATCGTCACAACCGATGAAAAGAAAGCACCATTCATTGCTGCATCACGTGACAACATCTGCTGAGAAATTGCCACCCGTGCAGACTCATGTTCGTCGGTCAGCATATGTGGGACCCATCTTGAAGAAACTTACCGCATTTTCAGCTCATCATGCAAAGTGGACTCCACAGACCCCACGGAAATGCCAAGTTTAGAGGCAGTATCACGCACACCTAGGCGACGGTCTTCCATAACAACTTGTTCCACACAAGCAATCATGGCTTCCGTCCGGCTGGTTCGTGGTCGAGGCTACTTCAGTTCGTTCTCACACAATACTCGACCTGCTTTAAACTTTCGCACCCACGAACGCACATTTTTAACATTCATAACTGCTTCATCGCACATCTCACTCGATTGGCAATGAATTTCGATGGGTGTTTCACCCCGCAAGAGCAGATAACGGACGATTACACGTTGATCTTGTAAATTAAACTTCACCATTTTAAGTATATGAGACATGGTTCGCGGCAACGCGCACGGTATTCACACCGTTCACGGTATTGTGCTGCCATCTATGTTAGTAAAGACGAAATATTTCCCACAAAATTTTAAAAGTATCTGGAACTTTCTAATTACTCTCACTGCAGAGAATAAAATTTGGAGACTTTATAACTGTAAATTTTCTGGTCATCATGCATGTAAAGGGGATAAAATCCTTCTTTCCTTATTTCAGATTTCTTTTTACTGATCAAGCCAAAGTCAGTAGTACAGGTGCTGAAAATTCAGTTGCATTCATCATTGCTTCTTTATATGATGCGCTGGAAAGGGAATATGGTGTCATGACAACTCGACTGTATACCGTTTTTAAACCTAAACCAGGTATAATAATAATAAACATAATTAACTTTTCTTGCAACAAATACCATTGCAACAGGTAAGAATTTTTAAAAATAATCTTTTATTTTCAGTTACATCATCATCTTGGAAGTGGCGTCACGTATGCTGTGTCCCATACTTTCTTATTTTCTATTTAACGTTAGCGTGCGTTTTGGTAGGAATTGTTTTAGTTGTAACCAAAGGCATAGCTTTTTTTCGTGTTGATGATGGACTGTTTACTGCTGTTCATGGAGCTGTGATTTTCATGTTATCCGTCACGTCAGTGGTCATCATTGCTAACGTTTATACTTGGATTCGTATGGTCTCTGCTCTCATATATCCTACCAAGAAACGTCTCTTTCGAGCCATTGCCAATGCAGAGATTAATAAAGTTGATGATTTACAGGCTCAGCATAGTTATGTTCAACTTATGGCAGAATTAGTAAGTTATTTTTAAATTTCTAGTAACTCTCACCACGTACGTAAATGTAGATCTTATGAGGGAAGATTTTGAATCGTATAAGTGCATTGCAAAGCCTAGTGCATTGAATAGAGCATGAAAAAAAAAGGTGACTACTTGCAGAATTTTATATAGACAACAAAGATATTTGTTTTTAAAATTAAAAGGTATTAGAAAGGCATGATTTTCACAACCAAAAATACATTATTAGTACCGACGGGTACTTAAGTTTTCACAATGCGCATCCGTCCATCCGTCTGTCTATTTGTTTGTTTTGTGACAGTGATGGAGTGGGATGAGTTACTCAACAGGTGTCTGGTCTGACACCGGTGTGACGATGATGGAACGTGTCTTTTACGGCACTATAGCCACCAAAATCAATGGCTTCTAGTCACCCACCAGTGTGATAATGATGTGATGAGATCTTGGCTATTACCCTTCTAATATAGCTATCTGACCCAAAATTAGCAGAATTCCTTCCTGAAATACTTACAGAAAACATCCAGCGTTTTCGAAGATGAGTCGTGGGTATCCGACTGTCACTTACTTTCGTGATAAATGAATACAATGCATTGATTCACTATACCTAAATAAGAGGAGAGCTTAACACGGTTCATTCTACTTCTCTAAGCACAATCAATCGCTAAGAAGCTCCCATTTATATCAGATTGCTTACCCAAGAATTGTCGCTAATGATCTCCCGTTTCACCAAGTCATTAATACACCTCTCAAAACAATTAAAGGAACACTTCTATAAGCAGCATGCAGAAGCATCTACGAATAATATGGACAAAATCGCTGTATGTGATCATTAAAAGACGGTTTATTTAACAATAGAATGCATTATTGAAACAACTGGTGAAGAAACATAAAGAAAAAACAGGAAACTGCAGGACCCCTGCCTAAAACAAAGTGAAATGTCCTTTGGACGTTGTGAGGAGAATGCCCTGTTTCTTCCAGGGATCAGTTTTGGCACCACTCAGTAATGTGTATGCCTACCATGGGCTGCAGTAACCTCCATGCACCTTCGAGGCATGCTCCGTATCAGTTGGCGGATGTGATCTTGGGGAAGCCAGTCCGATTCCTGAGTAAGTGCCTGGATGAGCTGTTGCAGTGTTTCTGGAGCTGAAGGGCAGTGTCGAATTCGCCTGTCAAGCATGTCCCAAAGATGTTCAAGGGGATTTAGGTCTGGACTCGTTGCAGGCCACCTCATGGTCTGAATGCCATGCATCCGTAGGAAGTCTTTGTTAGGCATACAAACAAGTTAGGCTTCCAATAAATATTGCAGAATGCATCAGTATTTATTTTATAAAAACACATACCTTTATTAGAAGAAAAGTCATCAAATGAGGAGATAAAGTACATGAAAATTATTAACTGACATTGACACTCATTGTAAACAGAAGATCTGACAGAACTGACATTGATACAAAGACACTCATTCAGAACATCTTTTAGAACAGTAAGTAAGAAAAAACCTAGCAACACAACAAAGGTGTATCATCTTTGTTGAACATGAGGAAGCAAATACATTATTGAACATGAGAGTGAAGATATAGTTAACAGTCTTGAGTGACAGCTGCAGTGTGCGGACGAGCATTATCCTGCATCAGAAGGAATCCAGGCCCTATGCCATGTGCAGCAACAATCACATGTTCTTCCAGAATGTCACGAATATAAACGTCAGCGGTCATTCACCCTCGGACGACCACAAGATCTGCTCGATGGTCTATTGAGATGCCAGCCCAAACCATAATGGAACAACATCCCATTCGGTCAGTCTCACAAACTGTTGCGTCGGCGTTTTGCTTACCACGTCGTCTTCAGACACGTAGACGGCCATCACAGCGGGTCAGGCGGAATCTTGACTCGTCTGTGAAGAGAACAGAACGCCAGTGGCGAAGCTGCCAGCTGACATGTTGATGTGCAAACTCTAGTCACGCCTGTATGTGCTGGCGGGTTAGCCTAGGCAGTCGATTTGGTCGTCTGGCTCTTAAGCCATCTTCACGTAATCTGTTCCGGATTGTTTGATCTGAAACAGCTACCCCAGTTGACATCTGCAGGTCATTTCTCAGGTCTCTGGCCGTTGAAGTTCTTCGGCGCAGGGCACAAGTCCGCACATAACGATCTTGATTGGCGGTTGTTGAGCATCGGCGACCTTGCCCAGCTCTTCGTGTGTACTGGTCAGTCGCCTGGAATCGTGTCCACAGTCGGAAAATGACGGAAGAGGACACATTGAGGGCATTTGCCACAGTCCGAAATGATTGACCCGTTTGGAGCAATGTTACGGCTCTCACAGCTGCTACTGCTTCAAGATGCCTTCGTGGTAAGAGAGCACTAACAACAACGTTCCAGGAATGCCTGCACCTTCTAATGTTCGACCGTTATCTCCAAGCAAAGAGTGTACTGCATGTAACCACTTTGTTTTCCAGGGGGTTATATTGCTATGCAAATTTCTCAGAACATCTGGCAGCAAAATGTGTTGGCTTCAACCATTTCTTATGAGGGAGATAGTAGGTTTCATATTGCAGAAGATGAAATTGCTAAAAAGTATTATTTACGCCCTCTGTAGGGGATTCTACAAGTGTTCCTTTAATTGTTTTGAGCAGTGTATATCTTAATTGACTATTGTACAGGGTGAGTCAAAAGTCGCAGTACCCCTGTTTTTTCGAAAACCTTCCAGGAATTGGGAAATCTGAATACTCCAGTAAGGTATGGGTGAGGTGGTCTATCTTTTACGATATGTACCGAACATGGCCACCATCTTGAAATTGGCCATCTTGAATCTAAGTCAATTTTTTTAAATGGAAAGGGGACCGTGTGACATATCAAATAACATCAGCATTTTCTGACAATTTCATTCCTGTAAACAGACTTGAAGTAGCAGTTACGGTTCAGTAGATTATGAAGAAATGATAGGTGTTTACACAGAACGCTTCAACAATTGACGCTCACTTCATTATGTAGGAATGCTTACAAATTAAAGGACTTTTATATGTTTGAATATATAGAAAATTATAACACTCTCCATTTAAATTTTTGTACTTCACTTTGAGCTATACAATGCCTTTAAAACTATGCCTTACTTTAGAAACCAGAGGCTTCCTTAGCAACCACATCTAACCTTAATCAGCAAAGGTTTCTCTAGTAAACAAATGCTTTCCTTTTTATCCTCTAATTCCTTAAAATCTTATTTGACTTGGGCATTTCGGTTGCCTGGCTTGTTTGCACTAACAAATTGAAGATAAATTTTCTTCTAAAGAATGGAAAGTAAGAAGCCCGAGGAGGCCGAATTCATGAAAGGATGATTCAGTGTACCTCTTCTTGTTTACTATCATTCCTTCTAGTATAAACTTGTAATGCAACATGCCCTTCCGACGAACGCGAACAACTACAGTTCACTGATCTGCATTGTTTGGAAAAACCCTGCACAGGAGAGCTGCTACCTCCTTACCACATTTCGCATCATATGTGCCTCTACGCCACAGTCAAGAGTTCTCCTCTCCTCCAAGCCTGATTGGAGATATCAGCACAGTCTCTGAACTTATTGATCGTACTGTAGTATATGGGTTGTAAAAGGATCGAGAAATGATTCAATCAGAGTCAAAGTATTAAATGAAACAAGGGCTTTAATATCTAACAACAATCAAACAACATTCTAACAAGATGAAAACTTAAAATTCTAATATATACAAACAGTAAGGATCCTAAATGAACTAGAACTCAATCCAAGTTCGTCAGTAAACAGTAGGAACAAACATGATTGCAAAGCTTACATAGTGATAGGTCAACATCCTTTCCTAGTACTTAATTCCCAATCCAAGATAAACATACTTAAGTGAATTAAAATCTAGAATTCTATCTGAGAAAACTTATAACAAAGGGAAATTCAAAGTTTGGCAAGACTAGATACATCTAATGTTGTAACAAAGGATTTTACTACCTTACATGCTGGGACGAGGCTGGCGGCAACGAGGCCAAGAGAGAGCTGGAGACAAGTGCTGGTCAGGAAGACTGATTCTGGAATGCCTTTCAAAATTCCCGCTCCCCTTTTATATCAGAACGGAATTCGCAATGAATCCTGGGATACTCCCTCTGGTGGCGAGGTCAGAACTATCCATAATACTTCCGGAACAGGGGGGGAAAGGATCGATATTGAGATCAGAAGTGATACACATTCCCAGCATGCAAAGCAATAAGCTTAGCCTAGACATAATTCACAAATGGCAAAATACAGATATCACAATTCAGGATCAACAAAATATACGCTAACCTATGAGTAATAAAGTGTTCTAGGCTTCGAGATTCCTGCAATATCAAAATTAATTTACAAAAGGAATAAATAAGAATCTATCATAAGAACAAAGAGAGGAATCGAAAGGTAGGCCTAACCGCCCACATGGTGCGCAAAACATCGATTCTTAAATCGATGGTTATCGAAGTATCGATTTATCATTTCATTGTTTTCTGAAACATCGATTCTTGCACTGCCTCTAAATAGATAAATACATATAACAAAACTTTACTACAATCAAAATTAATAATAACACAACTGACAACGTCACAGTACAAGTAAAAGTGGTTAAGGTATTCCCCTACCTTTCTTGTATGTTTGTTAATTTTTGATAATAAATACTGCTTTATCATTGCCTGTGGCTCGTTGCATGCAAACTTTAGCACAGAGTCAGCTTTTATATGCTCTGATGAATGCAGCAGAGCAAAGGTTTATACGATTTGAAACTTTCCCTTGTCAGTTTTTTTTTTTTTTTCCTAGCTGAAAATTTTATTATTTCTATATTACAGAATGTCCACTAAAGAATGTTCCTATTTTAGTTTGCTATATTTCTTTATTATAAATGTAAACTTTTTTTTTTTTAATATTACAAACTTATGAATATTATAAAAATTCCTCCCACACCCTCTCTAACATGCCACTTGTTACAATTTCTACTGCTACTGTGATTGGAGTTTCTATCTCCGTATTGGTGCCTAAATATGGTGTCTTTTATGTACAGGGTGCATAAGGTATCTACTATAATAAATCGCATGTCCTTTCCGCTCCCAGAAAGCAAAATGGGGGTCCATCAAGTAACACAAATCATGAAGAGACGTGCAGTAATCGTGGCAATAAAGGCAGAGCAAGCGATTTAGAGATATCACGATTTCTAAAGGTCACAAGATCATTCGTCCACAAAGTGCGGAAGGAGTTGGAGACTGAAGATGGCAATGTTGTACTAGTAGCAAAGCATGCCTCGCGCTCTGACATCATCAGAACACCTGAATTTATTTAGCAAGTGCCGCAGGCCATTGATGACAATCTCAGAACATCCATGAGGTCACTTGCCAAAGATCTCCACGTGTCGGAAGGACCAATCAGAAATGTTGTCCACGAAAACATCAGATATCACTCGTATGTTATGCAAAGAGGTCAGTTTATGTCAGACAAAACACGGAAAAAACACCTTCTCAGATCAAAAAGGCACTTAAACAAGCTGAAAAATCCACGTGAAGCTGATTTGCTGTGGATTTTCTAACCTTAGGCCTTCTAACACCCCTGACTGAATCCGTTGGACTACTACATGTGGAGCGTTGTGGAGAGAGAGGTCTATGAACACCCCCGAAACACCAAAGATGAATTGAAAGCTGCCATTGTTTGTGTAATGACCAATAAGAACCATGACCGTTTGATTTGCGCATGTCAATGGTTTCTTTCTCGCATTGAAGCAGTTATAGAAGCTGAAGGTGGATTCATTGAATAGCCATATAACAAGAAGATTTCTTGTGTATGCTCATGATATGTTTCGATAATAAAGTTATTATCTCAACTTATATCTCCGTTTTCTTTCTTGACGTGAATCTGTCCTCAAATACCTTACACGCCCTGTATCTTATTATGTCTGGAAAACAGATGGGGAGTGAGGCAGTGATAGTGAGCCACATTCTGGTTTCCACAATGACCAGTCAGATATCAGGGTTGATGATTGAGCCAACTCTTGGCATTCATTTGAAACTATAGAACCTCCCCTTCCCAAATATAGAAATAGTGTCACTATGCTCTCAGCTATCTCAGAAACATTCTTTTGTAGGTACCATGTATTTACATTTGAATTTGTTCTTTGTTATATTGCTTTTATTATCATCCTTAATAAATGTTTTGAGCATTTTTTTTTTAATCTAATTTGCTTTAAGGTTCAGTGCTTGGATGCTTTCACTAGCAATCAAACAAGACTTGTCATTATAGTGGATGGATTGGACAGTTGTGAGCAAGAGAAAGTATTGCACAATTTGGATGCTGTGCATTTACTCTTTTCAGATGCAAACACCCCTTTCATTACTATTTTAGCAATAGATCCTCATATAATTATTAAGGTAAGCATTATTAATGAAAATTTATCTTAAGACTACAGTATTAAATATAGCTCAAGTACAGTCAACCGTGGGAGATCATGAGTTCAAAATATCAGGATTTTCATAATTTAATTTTTAAGCATTAAATTATTTGTATTATTCGAGACCGTATGACATTGTTGATCTACTAAATTTTAAGTTACAGTAGCTTAGTTTGAACAATATTTTACCATTATTTGCGAAGTGTTTCAAAATTTTTTTTAGTATTTAGAATGTCTCAAATCGTCATTAGTCATTGTAAGTATTGGATGATCCAAAAGTCAGGAAAAAACTTTAAAACTCAGTAATCTGCACACTAATGCAGATAAAAAGATTCTGTTTGTACAGAAATGATTGAAATGAAGTCGGATTTTTTTTCCAAAAAAGAAAAAAATTAACGCACAGACATCAGTTTATGCACATTTTCAGACAGTAAGATGCCGGGTTAACTATCGGCTTACAAATGTTCCATGTGCCTTCTGTCATTCAGCAACACAGCCATCTGTAACCTGACAACGCCAGGGTTCTCCCCAGGCCCTTTTTAACAGGCACGCTGCCCGGCTGAATACACGAAAAACTGCACAACACTGCATAATATTTTATTTGTTTTTAATTTTTGTCCACCCGGTTATTTTAGCTTACCACCCACCTGATAAAATTTTCTGGGGAGAACACTGCAACGCCATCTGTTGATCAAAATCTGAACAATTTCTAACAGTTAATGTTAAACTATCTACATAATCTCATCCTACCTGCACATTCACAAAGATCCCTGTCGGATGTGTTTTTAGGGGTTTTGCGATTATTGTTGCAGTCCCCTCTGGTAGTTGCGAGTGTTTTTATGGCACTGTTGTTAGTTGAGCTTTTTGCATTTTGCTGTAGCGTTGTTTTTTGATTGTGTTCGTTCCTGCTTTGTTTTTTTGTGTTGCAAATGTGGTCTTGTTTTTTTGTGTTTTTTACTTACTTACTTTTCAAACCCGCTTATCCGTTAGGGTCGCGGGGGCAGCAGCCCTATGGAGGATCTCTAGCAATCGTGATCTTCTGCCATCAGGCGCATGTCCTCCCTGGTAATACCCAAGAGACTTGAACCCAGGTTCTCCATTTAGTCTAGACATCTGGTTCTAGGCCGATCCCTTGGTCTCTTACCCACCGGCTTGGAAAATAACAACTGCCTAGGAAGACCAGTTTGCGGCATCCGTATCACGTGGCCATACCAGCGCAACTGAGATCTCTCAATGCAGAGAAGTAGCAGCTCAACACCTAAAGCCTCCCTTATTGTGCTGCTGTGCACTCTATCTAGTAGGGTAACATCTGCCACACCTCTCAGAATTCTCATTTCGGCCACTTGCACCCACGATCGCACTCTTTCGGTCATTACCCAAGCCTCATGACCATAGATGAGAATGGGGACAAAGATAGATTTGAAGACTGAGAGCTTGGCTTTGTTACCCAGCTCACGTTTGTGTTTTTTTTTTTTTATTTTTTATTTTTGTTGAATTTGTTTTTTTGTGTTTGTTTTGTTTGTTTTTTTGCTTTTCCTGTTTTGTGTGCGGAGCTGCTGTTGCTACTCCTGGTGCCGCCATCTCTGCTTGCTTACTGTGGGTTTGGAGTTCTGCAATTTGTGTGGTTTTTATGTTTTTTTCTGTGGTGCTTTGGATGATTGAGGCCAAGGTTAGTGGGTATTTTTAATTTGTTTTGCCTTCTAGTTTTTGCTGGTCACTTTGTGAGCGTGCTTGTGTATGTGACAAAAATAAACTCGCTTAGTTCGCTCGCATTCAGTGTTAGCACATTTACGTGGCCAATTAAAATTAGCCGGCTTTTTTTGTGGCTGTGTTCTTTAAGTTGTGGCAATTGACGTTTTTTCAATTTGTTAGTTTTTGTGATGTCAACGTTTTTAGGACTGTTGGGTCGTGGTTTGTTTGCATCTTACTAGCATGTTTTTCTTTTTATTTTTAAGTTTCTCTAGGTTTTGTTTTTTCTTTTGCTTAGAGTGAGGTTTTTGTTTTGTAAATTCATTTGTGCAGTTAGTGGAGTTTCACGTTTGCGATTGTGCAGATTCTTAAATTTTCGTCTTGGATTGTACAGATGGTTCCCTGAAAAAAAAATTCCAATTTCATTACAAACAGAATCTTTTTATCATACATGCGAATTATCGAATTTTAAAGTTTTTCCTGACTTTTTGATCATCTTGTAAGTACTGCATACAATAGAGACTCCATATAGCGAAACGCAAGAGACCAGCAAAATCATTTTGCTATATACAGGGTGTCTGGAAAGTAACTGGGTATTATTAAATGGCTGTAGAATTTTTAATATCGATGGAATCGTTATGAAAACAGGGGTGTACATATGAGTCATTCAGTAGGCTTTCAACTTCCACGCATCCGTAGTACAGATTGTGGCTTTGAGAGGGGGTACATGCAATAACAGAAAAGATTGGTGATCGCCTGTCTATTTGTGAGCAAGCACGCTATGAAGTGTGGAATTCCATTGTTCTTGTTCAGAGATGGAGGTGTAATGTGAAGGGAAGGAATGGCACAGTCCATTCATAGACAGTAAAGAACTGTCACAGGAAGCTAATGACCACAGGTTTGGTAAAGGATGCAGAAACAGCTGATTGTCCATCCACAAATGTCATTGGGCTGTTTATCTTGTGCGACACATTGAATGCCGAACGTTGCCGTCACATGCTTGAGGATTATATTTGGCCCACGATATCTGGATAGGAAAACATTGATGACATTATTTTCATTCAAGACAGTGCACCTCCTCACTTTGCAAATGTTGTGTGTGTGTGTTTGGACGAGAAGTTTCCAGGATGTTGACTGGGGAGATGCATGAATGGCCTGCAAGAACTCCAGACCTGACACCCCGTGACTTCTTTTTATGGGCTTGGGCAAAAGATGGGTGTACCGAACCAGACCTCGCTCACTGGAAGAATTGGAAGCACGGGTTCGGGACGTTATCACCAATGTCCCAAGCAATTTCCTCCGGAAGGCTGTTTTCCTTCCTGTTTGAAGAAATTGGTTGACACCACAGGTGCCTACATTGAATTTTAAGGTACGCATCCGTATTCCCATGTAACAGTCCACACATGATATTAATTTCAATAATTTAGCGTCGTAAATATAGCATTTATACGCCTTTTTCAATACCTAGTTACTTTCCATCCACCCTGTGGATATTACGTTGCATGGAGGTGGTGTTTAAATTTGCATAATTTTCATGTATAAATTGTTAAAATTATGCATGTGTGATTTTATATATATAAAATACTAAATTTATATATATATATATTTTATATTAATTTTATATTAATTTGAATGCTTCTTAACATTAAGAACAAAACTTTTTCGATACTTCACATCGCTGCATATCTAAAGTCATGCAGGTCGCCATTGCTGAAATTTTGTTTGGATTGCGATTATTTTTTCTGACATAATTAAAATTTGAAAGCAGAATGGACTGAAAATAATATTATAATATGTATTTTACGGAAAAATACTGCTAAAATGTGTCCGTAAGCATGTATATTAAGACCAACAAGTGTTTTTTCGTTGGCCTCGCTAAAATTAGCATTTCAAAAAAATATTTATGGGCTTAAACTTTCAATAAAATAAATTTATAAGTTTGAACAAATATTAAAGTTTTTAATATAAAAAATTCTTCCGTACTTCGACAGCTTTTACAGTAGTTCTTGTGCTGATTCTCATAGAAATAAATTTTTAACATCCTCACACATTTAAACTCGTCAGCAGGCCACCATTATTGCTGTGCAATGCATTATGAGTAGTTTGGCGTGATCAGTGCTGGATTAATACATAAGCCGACTAAGCACTTGCTTAGGGCCCCGTTAGACTACGCATGTGAATAGGGGCCCCTGAATCCTCAGAAAAACAGGATTTATACTGAGGAACGTGTGCAGTGCTTAGGGTCCGTAAAGGGACTGTAGTGGTAATTTTTGGAATAATTACTACGGTTGATCTGACTCTATATCTTTTAATAACATTAAATACAAAAAACTAAAGAACTACTCGTACACTACAATTAATACTGATTAATGGGTAATAATAAGTTAAGACAGTAATGAATGCATAATATAGGTAGAGATCCGCGACTGTCCGTTTGGTTGATGATTGCAGAAGCGATGTGTGTCCGTCAGCTGTCGAGAGCCAAGTATATCCAGTCGAACCTGAAAGCGAGGGTTCCGATCTGGTGCAATCCCGCAGTTACGGGATTGCGATTGGTGGCGCCATCTCGTGTCGATCATTAGAGATTCGACGGGGCGCCATAGGACTAATCCAGCCCTAAGCGTGATAATATTGTTCTCAAGACCTTTTCATAATTTTGCCAATAAAATAAGTCTTTAGCCACACCAGCAGCCTACTGGGCAGAGCTTGTGACGTAAAAACTTGTTTTTAACTTCGCTTGTTGGCCGTTTGCGATCATTTTGTTTGTCGGCTGTTGGGTCATGCTAAGTGCGGGAACCAAATTTCATAATGAAGAGCTAAAATACGCCTTAAAATTTATTGTTTGGGCCGAAAAATCCTTACTTTATAGGGATAATTACGCTATAAAGATTTCGCTATATGGAGGTTGAAAAAGCGTTGCAGTGAAACCTCTATTCTTGGCCACCTCTTTAACACGACCCCCCCTCTTAACTCGACCACTTTTCCTTGGCACGGAAGTAATGTCTCATAGGTATAATGCATTTTTTCTTTCTTTAAGATAATTCAAATGATGTGCTTGACGTTTATTAAATAAAAAATCTTAGTACAAAAATCCACCATAGGTGGCACTGTAATACACATAAACACGTTTCATATGCTTTATCAATGAGAAATAACATAATAAAGTACGCTTCATATGACGGAATTCCTTTACAGCTGCAACGGCGTTGTGCAAAGAATTACCATTTGTGTTAGAGCACCATCTATTGGTGAATATTTGTACCAAAATTTTTTATTTAATAAATGTCACGCATTCTGCAGCCCTCTGAAGTGGGAAACTTATTTCTTGATAACCCTGTACTTTGTATCAATTAACCATTTAAATAAATTAAATAAAGTATCTTTGTTTGATGTTCTTTGATGTAGAATTATTGAAAAACCCTCTCAAATTCTATTTTCAGGCAATTGAAACCAATATTAATCGGGTTTTCCATGATTTCAGTATAAATGGTCACGATTATCTTCGCAATGTAGTTCATTTGCCTTTTTATTTGCAAAACTCGGGCTTGAGGCGTGTGAAGGTAGCTCAGAACATAGCTGCGAAAAAAATGAATCATTGGAGTACTGATGAACGAGAATCTTTCAGCTTTGCAGGACCAGCATTTGGGGTAAAACATATTGAAACAAGATTAGCTTAATAACGTAATTGTGAATGTTTTCTTTAGTTTCGAAAGGTTTTTGCATATGTAATAATTTTGGCATTTGTATTCGCTTATTTACCACTAGCTTGGAAACCGCCGCTTGTCTTCTGAATCAAGCATGTCCATACCAGATCGGTTTAAACAAGCAAGGAAAAATAGCAAAAAATTACGAGTTAGTGAGAGCGTTGCAAGCAGCATGGGCAATCTCAATTATCGTGTGATGGGAGCACACGATTTGACTAAAGTTTTGCTGACTGATGATTATTTCAGTGATGTTAATCCTCGTAGTATGCGACGCTTAATGAACGTTGTATATATAACAGGTAAGGACATTTGAAGAACCTATTTTTATACTTAAAGTGCTTATAAAGTATAGTATTCGTATTAATTATGTTAATGTTCATTGTTAAAGGAAGTTCATTCATAGCTGCAGTTCTGTGACGACATTTGTCACATGCAATTTTACTGTCTCATTTTAACTATCTTGGCAAGGTTTTTCGGTGCCATTTTAAAAGATTTAATGAGCCCAGCAATTGATGGTAGTCTTATCAAATGCACACTTTCTTATGCAGCACACAAACATTAGTGACTGAGCAATAGATCACCACAGTTTCTTTCTCCACAACTAGGAATTCAATTATAGCCCCTCAAGCAGAGTTAGACGGTGTATGAGGAACTAATAAAGAAAAGTAAAAATACACTTTTCCACAATTAATTTTATTGTATGTGAAAATAAATGGTAGCTGAAGGAGTGGACATACACTGAGCAAGAATTGAATTAGATTAAGGCAGCAATTTGCCTTTCTGATTTTATCAGTTCTGGCCACTTTTCTGTTAGTGCTTCATTCAATTTGGCGACTTGTCGACAGTAGACAACCATATTGACTGTAACATTCCTTGGTATGAGCTTGAAGAACACCAAATCCTTTAAATCCCATCAGAATGAAAGCTGTAGTTACCAGAATGGAAATGAGCAAATCAGTATTGACATTGGCATTCTTTAGCATCAGTACTTCTCCACACATGCATTGCCCAGGGCCACACACTTTCCCAGGGTGGATGGCTTGCTCCAGCTTTTAAAGAAGTCCTCTTTGTGGCTGTTGGGAACTATTCCACTGTGAAGATGACCTTGTTGTTGTCTTGGAAAGGCCATCCACCAAAGTGGGTTCTTCAGGCGAGAGACGAGGAAGCACTTGCTTGAGACCAGGTCGGATGAATATGGAAGATGGGACAGTATTTTGAACCCCAGCTCCATTGCAATGCACATGTCTTATCTACGGAATGTGCTGGCACCAGTACTGGCTGTGACGTTGTCGTGCAGAACTCTGACCCCTTTGGGCACCTTGCCTCGTTGCTTTGACTTGATACGGCCTCCTGTAACTGTTACACGGTGATACAGCAGTCTGAGTGAAGTGTCTCCACTTGCTTTGCACTGGAAACGTTGACGCCACATGGTGACTGTCTTGTACGATGGGGCATTGTCACAATAAACGGTTCGCAGCTCCAATTTTCTGACAAGCCTTTCCATGTTGCTTTCGACAGTCTAGTGGCGTTCTGCTTTACTGCACCAAAGACTGCTTTTGTATCCTCCTACACTCGAGGGATGTCGCTTCCCAGTAGCATCACACATCTTCAAAAGTGATCGTTCTTTTATGTTGATTGTAATGACTTTATGACCACCCCTCGTATATAAGCTTTATGATTTGCAAATACTCATTTATTCCATAAGACAGTGGTTTTCAACTTTTTTAGTTCACCCCTCTCCTTTTACCATAGTTCAGATTATCATTCCCTCCTATCCAAGTTTTTACATAATCTACAGAATATCACATTTACGGCCGGTTGCAACAACGTCAGTTAAAACTAACTCTTTGTTAAAGTCCCGTTTAAAATTTTTTGCATTGCACCAAGAGAGATTAGGGCTTAACCAGACGTTAAGTGGCAGTTTAACTTAAATGCTGGATGACGACGGTTTAGCTTCATGGTTAGCGAAGCAAAATGGCATTCTGAAACAGATTTCTAACTAATTATCAAACAGATAAAAGGATAAGCTAATTGTGCAAGTTATTGGGATAAACTAAATGGATAAGCTATTTGGATAAGTTAATTGGAAAGCCATTTAATAGCTATTTGGATAAGCTCTTTGGATAAACCATTTGGATAAGCTAATTGGATAAGCTTTTTGGATAAGCTAATTATCAAACAGTTATTTGGATAAGCGATTTGAATAGCAATTTGGATAAGCTATTTGGATAGCTAATGGGATAAGCTAAATGGATAAGTGATTTGAATATCAATTTGCATAAGAATTATTAAACAGCTATATGGATAAGCTCCTGGATAAGCTTGTTTGATAAGCTAATTGGATAAACTATTTGGATAAGATAATTAGATAAGCTATTTGGAAAAGCTAATTATCAAACAGTTATTTGGATAAACTATTTGGATAGCTAATGGGATAAGCTAAATGGGTATGTGATTTGAATATCAATTTGGATAAGCTAATTATTAAACAGCTATTTGGATAAGCTCCTGGATAAGCTTGTTTGATAAGCTATTTGGATAAGATAATTGGATAAGCTATTTGGAAAAGCTAATTATCAAACAGTTATTTGGATAAGCTTGTTTGATAAGCTAATTGGATAAGCTATTTGGATAAGATAATTGGATAAGCTATTTGGAAAAGCTAATTATCAAACAGTTATTTGGATAAGCTATTTGGATAGCTAATGGGATAAGCTAAATGGGTAAGTGATTTGAATATCAATTTGGATAAGCTAATTATTAAACAGCTATTTGGATAAGCTCCTGGATAAGCTTGTTTGATAAGCTATTTGGATAAGCCATTGGATAAGCTAATTATCAAACAGTTATTTGGATAAGCTACCGGTATTTGGATAGCTAATGGGATAAGCTAAATGGATAAGCGACTTGAATATCAATTTGGATAAGCTAATTATTAAACAGCTATTTAGATAAGCTAGTTTGATGAGCTAATTGGATAAGCTATTTGGATAAGGTAATTTTTAAGCAGCAATTTGGATACGCTAATTATCGAATAGTTAAACAAATAAGTTAATATTATCAAACAGCTAATTGGAAAAGTTAAATGGATATGTTAATTGGATAACTAGTTGGATAAGCTAATTTTCAAACAACAACTTTTATGAATTAATTATCAAACAGCTCGTTGGATAAGCTGTTCGGATAATCTAGTTATCAAACAGCTGATTGAAAGCAATCAGCCATGTTGACTGGAAGTTTAATTGGAGCAAAACGAATCAATCACAGGTCTCGTTACTCATATTACATCCAGTTAGCTAATTGAGACTTAACTAGGGTTGGTGCAACATTTCCCGGTTAAAGGACTTAACCGATCGTTAACTGACCGAAAGTTAGGGTTGTTTTAACTGACTTTGTTGGAACCAGCTGTTAGCTGAATAGTGGTCCCAATTCTCTCCTAAACTCTCTAAAATTCTTCCTGGTTGAGAACCCATGCCATTAAATCTTTGATCACACTTTGTGTGTTTGTATGCATAGGCTTTGTTAAGTTGATTTATATTCTTTTGCACTTTGATTTTTACAGGTCGTCTATTAAAAGCTTTCAACATAGATTTTAATTGGTATCATCTAGCCATTTGGGTCAATATTACAGAGCAGTGGCCATATCGCACTTCTTGGATTACTCTGTATTACGAAAAGAATGAAGAGGATATTGAAGACAACATGCCCTTAAAAACAGTTTATGAAAAGTAAGGAACGGAAGGCATTTAAAAACGAATTTAATACATAATGGTATTTTAGTAAATGGTCAATAATGATGAATACAAGTACAAGTATTCTTCAATCCCATTCCTACCCCTCTCAAACACCAACACCCTCATCATCTCAACATTGATTCTACTTTTCTCATCCATCTTCTGCTCTTCACACACTTCATTCAAATATACTTCACATTGCAATGTTATAACAATATACTGTGACTGTATTCATTATGATTATTTTTTTAATGTTAATTTCATTGCTGGCTATTAACATACGCAGGGGTGTGAATTGTTGTGTTATCTTGTTGCGAATGTTATTGCTAGTTTTTGTTTTATTAAAAGGGGTGGGGTTAGTTTGCATATTATTGGGTTCTTTTAACTCACTTCTCCAAGCTCCACCACTGTTTTTCTTGTTGTTTGTATTACACTTTGTTTAATTTTGGTATATCGTGGCTTTGACACTCGTTTAAAAGAAGTGTATTGCCTAGATAAGTAGTATTGCTTTACGTTTGTTGTTAATTCCGATTGTTAGCTTTGTATCTTGGATGCTGCAACAATGGTTCGATATTTGCTTTTCTGATCTGTTGTTGCTGCATGAACTTTCACGGAAAAAAAGACGATGAGTAAAATACCAAGGAGATTTTGGTTGTTGCGTTTGTTATTCTCCGTCGTTGAGTACGAGAGAAGGTTCCGTTGAGGAGCATAAGTACTTAAGCGAATAGTCGTTCCTTTGGTTTGTTCATAAATAAAATGCATAAAAGAGTTTACTCTTTGCTATCCTCTCGGGAACAGAAAGCCAATTAATTGGCCAGCGATGAATTTGTGAAATGACATTTCATGTTAAGCTGAGCCCGTGGATTGGTTCTTTTCACGCTGGTGTGTCAGTATTAGAACGCATCGTTAAGGCATTGAGTGTTTGGCTTGATCGTTCAAGATAAGAAATCGCCGCAATTTCGATGACGTCTTGGGTGGGATCTTTCCTTATTTTTCTAAATGTGTTGTTCATTTTGCTCTGAGGACCCCATTGATGTACTGAAAGACAACCCTGCAGTTTACCTGTTGAGCACATTGCGTGATTTGTGATTACATGTGCTTTTGCACCGGCGACACCGGTCGTCCCGCCGCTGTGTTCGTGGCCTCGTTTTGAACTCTCTCACGAGAGAGGAGAAGGGCAAGTTTTGTGTAGCCCACAGAGCAGTCAGACATCGCTCCGTAGAGTGTTATGTTGTACTCGTCAAATGACGTGTAAATTTTTGCAACGCTAGTCTTAGTACACAAGTTTTGTGTGAGGCCGTGCTACTGCAAGTTGCTAGTAAGATGCATTGGCCATCCTGGCACAATATTTCAAGTTCGGCAATGCTGTTTAAGAGATAGCGGAACGAGTGGCGTGGCTGTGCGTTGTTGACACGTTGGCGTCTCGCAGTGAAAGGAGTTACGGCCTTCCTCCCCGCTCCAATCCTATCGACTGCTACTCTCTAATGCAAAATTAGGATGTGGAAAGACTAAAAGAAAGGCACAACGTGTTCTTGGCCACTCGTGTCCGATTGTCAAAGTGCCTTTTAAAAGTAAAGTCCGTGTCGTGTCGTGTCGTGTGGACGAGAGCTCTCGTGCAGGCTGGAGGTGCTTTTGACGCTGGTGCTTGCAGCTAGTGAAAGCTCAAGCTTTCCATGCATCTGGGTTTCACACGGTGAACTGGAAACTGTCTGTTTATTAATATTGTGTTTGAAACTGCTTGTCTGGAGGTCAAATTAACCAATCAACAGGGGTAATTAGTAAAGGGTTATAGAATAGTGGGTATAGTGGTGTTTTCCCTGGGGACCTGGTGTTATCTTTAGAATAAAGTAGTATCTGTTTTGGGAATTTTATAATTACTTATATATGCTACTATTTGTTTTATATGTTTTTGTTTAAACGAAGTTTGAATAAATAGATTTTGTTTATAATCAACCCCAATCCCACTTCCTTGTTTTGAGGTAAGATCAATCCCGGCGAGTCCAACAACCCGCACCTCACCACGTAAAATTTTCACAGCAAAACAGTCATGTATTTGTAAAAATCACTGTATACATTTTGAACGAGGAACATTGGTCTACTTCCCAACATAACAACCAGTCACATTTAAGCATCTGTCCCAACGCGAGACCAACTTTTCGATGCCCATAGCGTAGAATTCATTCGGCTGGGGGTGAAGCCACGACCGCACAGCTGTTTTCACCTTATTGTCACTCTAGAAACGTGAGACAGCAAGGTGTTGTGTTAGAGGTCTGAACAGGTGAAAGTCCGAGGGCGCCAGATCTGGACTGTAGGCTGGATGGCGTAGAATTTCCCACTTCCAGGACTGCAATTTTTGCGACACTGATTCAGCAACATGGGGATATGCATTGTCATGCAGAATGATGACCTCGTCCATAGCCTTCTGCGGATGTTTTTGGTGCAGAGCAGCTCTTAGCCGATCTAATGTGGCTGAATAAGCAGCAGCATTCACAGTTTCTCCTTTGGCCAGAAAATCAGCAAGAGGATCACCCTGACTATCCTAGAAAACGGTAACCATGACCTTTCCTACGGAAGATGTTGTCTTGAATTTTTTTTGGAGGGGCAGACTCAGGTTGTTTCCACTCAGTATTTTCGGGGGTATAATGTAATGCCCACTTTTCATCTCCAGTGACAATGTGTTCAAGGAATGAGTGTCCCTCTTTGTGGTACCGAAGCAAAAAACTGTATGCATGTGTTCTCCATGTGCACTGGTGTGAGCTGCCTAGGGACTTACCTTGCTGACACTTTCCAAAACTTAATATTTTCGTCGACGATGTTGTGTGCAATTCTATACGAAAAGCCCAATCCTAATGCCACTGCTTGAATCATTACTCGCCGGTCTCGATGAATCACTGAATTCCTTTGTAGAGAATGTGCACGGCCGTCCAGAACATGGTACATCGAATACACTTTTGCACCCCAGTCTCCAGGTTACCTGCCATTTTGGAACGGCTGTAGCTCTGCATCCAAAAAGCGTACATGCCTGCCATCTCCCCGGGTGGTGGAGAATTATACACTCTTCAAAATGTATATAATGATTTTTGCGAACACGTGATGGTTTTGCTGTGAAAAATTTACTTAAATACTTTTTGATTTTCCCCCGTATGAGAGATTTTTAGGGTAGTATGTTCCCGTTGAGAAATGACAGTGTGTTTTGATTGAAGTTGATGACTAATATGTCTGAAACAAGAATTGCTGAACTTCATTTCCAACTTTTTTATGTTTATTTTGCAGAGTTAGCGAAAAAATTCCAACCTCCAAAGATATCGAACCTTTACTAGAAATTGATAGAGACGAACGCAAATTTGAGATATTTTTAAGTTATCACAAGGCCTCTTTACAAATTG
The DNA here is from genome assembly GCA_023313115.1 of Rhysida immarginata. Classification (NCBI taxonomy): domain Eukaryota; kingdom Metazoa; phylum Arthropoda; class Chilopoda; order Scolopendromorpha; family Scolopendridae; genus Rhysida; species Rhysida immarginata. The sequence goes on from JAHWFO010013951.1 coordinate 276,374, forward strand.
CAGATTTGAAAATGTTTTTACCATTTACAATCAATCTGGATCCATATATTCGTAAAGTTATCAAAGGTAATTATAAAATTATTAAGCTTTTCATTTCATGTAATTTGATTTTATTATTTTTAGTAGATCTTGGGTTATGATAATTTTTGAGTACTTGGTTAAGATGAAACAAAACGTTCCCAAGGAAAGTATAGGAAACTAACAGAAGCCCCCTTTAAAAAAGCGGGATAAAAGAAAGGTAGTCGTGAGTGGGGGTTTAAGTGGCTTAAGTGCAGTAGCCCGAGCTTTGTCTGTCAGTCAGACTTTGTGGTTCATGCCTGCCATGACATTGAATCATGAATTTTAACTTGTTTTTAATTTTTATTTAATTTTTTGTTATTTGTTTCTCTTATGGCTGTGATTATTAGGACCAATAGGTACTTATGTTTTCACAATGTGCGTCTGTGTGTCTGTCTGTTGGTGCTCTAGCTTTCGAACGCTTCCGAATTTTCGACTTCCGTTTTCGCCAATCGACAACTTAGGGAAATTGGAAGAATGAGTTCGTTGATGGAAAAAATCGGTGAACTACTTCCGGTTCAAAAGGTCAAAAATAATATAGGGGACCACGTTTTTCACTATACAATTCCATGTATAAATGGCCTATGCATTGCCAAATGCTGTTCTCCCTTTGGCATTGCACAGCTAAAGCAGAGAAAAGGCTTGTGAATTAAGCGAAGACACGTTATCGTCTTCCTTGATGGTCAATATCAGTCGGAACTGGTTCAAGGGTATGTGGTTTAGTGGTACCATTATCATCCACTAGAAACTTTCATTGCTAAAATATGGCATGTATTATATCACACAGCTTGAAATGACATGTCATGATTGAATATTAACGTAAACTTAATGATAGTCGAAATAGGTTCAATGGTATTTGGTTTCATGGAACCAGTATGGTTCATTTTAAACTTGCAATGCTAAGATACTGCATGCAATAAATCAATCAACTTGGAATGAGGTGACATGAACGAATGTAACGTAAAATTAATGATAGTCGAAAATGGTTCAAAGGCAGCTGGTTTAGTGGAACCATTATGGCTCATTGAAACTTTCTATGCTAAAATATGGCATGTAATATATCAAACTGTGACATAGTCACTTTGTTGTTTAATTATTTTGTTCTTATCTGTAA
>JAHWFO010013951.1:290639-305043 GCA_023313115.1 Rhysida immarginata
AGGTTCACTTTCTGGATGGTTCTATGAAGGAATAATGTTTTTCATGTGAATTTTTAGAAAAATAATTAAGATTTTTTTTTTTTTTTCTTTTTTTCTATTTCAGAGCCATTTATGTAGTATCAAATTAAGTTCTCTTTCTGTAAGTGATGTTTGTGATATGATGAAAAAATTGGAAGGAGTGACCATTACAGCAATTGAAAAGTATTGCAACAGCTTGAAAGAGAACAACATCCATGGCCAGGTGCTCTTATATTGTGACTTAAATGAATTAAAGAAGGTGAGACAGGTTTTGTTTTTTTTTTTCCTTCTAAAACATTTCTTACAATTAAAATGACCATACCTGATCAATTTTTAGGGACAATACCTCAAAGAGCTGAATTATTAAATCTGATTTTTTCCTTTGGTTAATATAAGGGCTGTACAAATGAAAACGAAAAGTATATACAAGGAATTTAAAAATACTCTCCAAATGCGTTAAGGCATTTATCCCACTGTCTAACAAGGCGTGGAATTCCTTTATAGAAGAAGTCTTACAGTTGCGTGTGGAACCATTCCAAAACTTCTTCTTCACTTCGTTTCAACCTGTGGCCTTTTGCATGGTTCTTGAGATCCCCAAACACATGAAAGTCACATGGGGATAAGTCAGGGCTGTAAGGTGGATGCTGCATTGCTTCCCAATTGAACTTTTTGATGAGGTCTACCGTTGCTTTTGAGGTGTGAGGCACGTGTTGTCGTGGAGAAGAAGTTCAGGACGCTTGCATTTGATGGCCGAGCGCAGTGCCTTCAATGTTTCCCCGTATCGTGCTGCGTTAACTGTGGTGCCTTTTTGAAGAAAGTCCAGTAAAATCAGGCCTTTGCGATCAAAAAACACGGTCAACATCACCTTCCCCGTGCTGTTTGTGATTGCTTTTGATTTTTTCGGGGGTGGTGACCCATAATGCTTCCATTGACGACTTTGAAGTTTGTTTTCGGGCTGGAAATGAAAGCACTAAGTTTCAACCCCTGTAACGATTCTGTCGAGAAAACTCTCTCCTTCCTGTTCATAGCGAGTCAAATGTTGCAGGGACATGGCCATTGGAACTCCAAGTTGTTCTGATGTCAAATGATGCGGGATCCATTGTGCACAGATTTTTCTGTAGTGCAGATGATTCCTGATAACGGAGTGAACAGTTCCACGACTAAGGCCAGTTTTAGTAACCACGACATCGATTGTCACTCTTCTGTTTTCCTTTATGACAGCATCAATTTTGGCTTTGGAAACATCCGTGATGGCGCGGTTTGCTTGTCCAGGTCGTTGATCATCTTGCAATGATGACCGTCCCTCCGAAAACCTCTTGCTTCATATGCCCAAACACGAGTGAAGGTTAGGCAGTCGTTTCCATAGATGTTCTGCATACGACGATGAATTTCAGAAACTGAAACTCCTTCACATGTCAAAAAACGAATTACTGCTTTCTGTTCCTGTTTCGTTGACTCCACTTTGTTGTTAGGATGAAGCGATCATTCGCAGAGCTTCGAAGCACGAGCTATTGTTCTTTCTCACGTGATGCAACATATGCAACCTATTGTTCAATTTGCACCTGGGGTTTCACAATTGTTGAAAACAAAAACTTACGAGCCTACACGTCGTCTTTTTTTTTTTTTCCCCCACACACATTTTCGTTTTCATTTGTACGACCCTTTTAGATTTATAAAAATAACGTCAACTCAAAAGTTATTAACATTATTAAATATTTTAAAGTTCAGGTCATTTTTAAAAATACAGTAGAACTGTATGGTTTATGGGACTTTCGCAAGCCAGCTCTCTGAAGTTAAGCATCGGAGGGTGCGTAAAGCCATCGGTCCCAGCTGCTGCTACCATCTTACAGCAGTTGTTTAAAATGCAGAAAGTAAGGGGAAACCACCACATTATACTCTTCCCTAGTACAGCCCATGAGACATTTCACACAGGCATTTCCAAGGATTAACACCAGCAGACTTAAGTGTCAGCGGAATAACTCATTATCAATAGAACTCCGATTATCCAAAGTCCAGTTATTCCTAAATGATCCTGGAAATTGATGGATAATGGAATCTGATACCAATCTTCATGCAAAGTTTGCATCTCCACTGTTCTTTACCATTGGCACAAGGCAGTCCCATTTTAAGCTTGAGATGTGTTTGCCATATGTAAACATGTTCAGTTGGGAACAGTGTGAGGCTTGATTCATTGGACCATATTACAGTCTTCCACTGATTGATAGTCTACACTTTGTATGTATTGCACCAATCTCTCCTCTGCTGAGTATAAATATTGTTCACTAATGGTTTGGTAGTTGCTGCTTGCCCATGAATATTTTGCTTATGGGGTTCTTTCTTCACAGTTTTAGTGGACACAGGCATTGGACGACTGAGATTGAGCTCTGCAGTCAATTTTGCAGCAGTTGTTTTCTTATTGCAGGCCACAATCCTTGTCAATGCCCTTATGTCTCTCGGCCAGTTGCAAAGCCATCTGTCGTTGAAACTCGGTAAGCACTGACATGACTTAGTATTACTAGCAGCACAAGCCGTGAATGAAGAAATTGAGCTTTCCCAATTGTTAGCTAGGTGTCTAATCTATAGTATTTTTACATCATTTCCACTTTCAGCTTTTGAAGCTTGTCGTCAATTTCACACTTTCAAATTTTGTGGGGTTTCCTCATTTTCGTAAAACCCCTGTATTTAAACCATTATATAAACCGAAAAGTGTCTAAATCATTAAAGAAACAAACAAAAAATAGCCATTACAGAAAGAAAGTATGAAAGTTTTTTTTTTATTTTATTTTTTGACAATCTTTAGAACATTTCAATATGTACGCAATTACTCGCACACAACTTATCAAGATGATAAGAGATTTTTAACCAGGTTCTGTGGAGCATTGCAGAATCAACCATCTGAACGGCCACTGTAATTTGACTTTTCAGTTTATCAGTTGTCACGAATTGGGCCACCATCTACTTATTGATTACTTTGCAAACCCGCTTATCTGTTAGAGTTGCAGGGCAGCAGCCTTATAGAGGATCTCCAATGCTCGCGGTCTTCTGCCATCATGTGTATGTACTCGGTGATAATACCCAAGCGACTCGAACCGAGATTCTCCATCTAGTCTAGCCATGTCGTTCTAGGCTGACCCTTGGTCCCTTATCCACCGGTTAGAAAATAGCAACTGCCTAGGAAGAGCAGTTTGTGAATCCGTATCATGTGATTGAAACTGAGATCTCTCAATGCGGAGAAGTGTAGAGCCTTAACATGTTGCTGTGCACTCTATCTAGTAGGTAGCATCTGCCACACTTCTCCAGAATCTCATTTCAGCTGCTTTTGGCACCATCTACTGCTCACTTTATTTGAAAAAGACAGCAACAAAGAAACTTTGATACTCTCTTTATTGAATACACTGAAAGTGGATATACACTGAGTGAGCATATTATTATGACCACCCTGTCACTATCTCGTTGGGCCACCTTTTGCCTTTAATACTGTGGTAATTCTTCGTGGCATTGATTCCACGAGATGTAGGAAGGTGGTGAGAGGAATCTGACACCATGCCTGATGGATAGCACTGTCTAGTTGTGCTAGATTGGATGGTGGTGGATCCAGCCGTCTGATGGTTCGTTCAACTTCATCCCGCAAATGCTTGATTGGAGCGAGATCTGGGGATTGTGGGGGCCACCGAAGTAAGGTAAAGTCCCCCTCATGTTCCTGGAACCACTCCTGCACAATACGAGCTCTGTGGCATGGCGCATTGTCTTGCTGGAAGTAGCCATCGTTGGGGTACGCCATCAACATGACAGGCTGGACTTGATCGGCGACGATACGGAGGTATGCTGTGCCATCCAGACGTTTTTCAACACGTACCCAACACATGCCAGGAAAACATTCCCCAGACCATAACACTGCACGCACCGGCCTGAAGGGTTGTACTCATGCATGCGGGGTCCATGCTTTCGTGCTGTTTCCGCCAGATTCTCACGCGGCCGTCTGCATCATGTAACTGGAATCATGACGTGTCAAACCACATGATTTGTTTCCACTGCTCGATAGTCCAGTCCTTGTGCTCCTGAGCGAATTGGAGTCGTTTCCGCTTGTTGGCTGCAGACAGCAAAGGTGTGCAGACAGGTCTTTGGCTTCCGTATCCCATGCGATGCAGTGTGCGGCGGACAGTGCATTCAGATACCGTTTTGGAGGACTCCTGATTAAGGTCAGCAGTGATTTGATGCACAGTTGCCCTTCTGTTATCCTTTACCAGTCGTGACAGTCTCTGTTCTGTCCGATCATCAATCATCCGCGGGCGGCCACAACGCGAACGTTCAGACCCCGTCTTCTGGCTATCCGTCCAGTCTTTAAACACTTTAATGACGGCTGCTCTCGAGCACCCCACGAATGCTGCTGTTTCGCTGATACTCACTCCATAGCTTCGAACACCTACAATCATCCCATGTTCGAAGGCTGTTAAATCGCGCCATTTATACATAGTTGAAGAATGGAACACGTCTACTGTTGTCGACGACATTCGGCTTCCCTTTTTATATTGGTCCGGCCTGCTAGCAACATTGTGGCGACGTCCGTGCGTGCATTTGCATAAACATGTTAGGTGGTCCTGATAATATGCTCACTCAGTGTACTTGTTTGATTATTTTAATAATTTTTTAAAAGTTTAAAGACACTTTTCGGACAGCCTGTACTTACTATTAATATTTTGTACATACTAAGTGGACAAAACATTAGATATATGTACAGTGTTCTCCCCAGAAAATTTTATCAGGTGGGTGGTAAGATAAAATAACCGGGCAGAGAAAAATTAAAAACAAATGAAATATTATGCAATGTTGTGCAGTTTTTCGTGTATTCAGCCGGGCGGTCACCAAAATCAGCCGGGCGGCGCGCCCGTTCAAAAGGGTGTGGGGAGAACCCTGATGTACTTCCTCATTCGTGAATAATAGTCTGTATAAAATGTGGCATTGACTCCATCAACTGGTGAAGGGTTGCTGGAAGTAATACTTGTCAAGCTTGTGAAGACCGATAGGTACTTAAGTTTTCACAATATGTATCCGTCCGTCCATTTGTCTGTCTGTTGGTGTTGTAGCATTCGAATGCTTCCTAATTTTCGACTTCCATTTTCTCCATACAACAACTTAGGCAAAATGACTGCCTGAGTTCGTTGGTGGAAAAAAAATTGGTGAACTACTTCTGGTTCAAAAGGTCACAAATAACAGAAAGGATCATGTTTTTCATAATGGAATTCCCTGTATAAATGGCCTATGCGTTAATAATGCATTACTCTCTTCACCATTCGATAGCAAAGGCAGAGAGAAGCCTTGTCAATGAAGTGAAGACATGTGATGGTCCTCCTTGCTGGTCAAAATCAGTTGAAATTCGTTCAATGGTACACTTTGTAATGGTACCATTGGAAACTTTCAGTGCTAATGTAAAGCACGTAGCATATTAAACAACTTGTAACGAGGTCTCATGAATGAATAAAACATAAAATTAATGATAGTCGAAATTGATTCAAAGGTACGTGGTTTATTTGTACCATTATGGTCCATTGGAAACTTTCAATGTTAAGATAACCAGTGTAATACACAGGGTCGGGACACATTAATATGACCACGTGCTAGTATTTGAAATATCCACTTTTGGCGGCAAGCATAGCAGCTAGTCGACGTGGCAGAGAGTCTTTAAGTCCTCGGAAGATGGTTGCAGATATCTGGGCCCATTCGGCGATCAGTGCATCCCGTAATTCCATCACCCTGCGTGGTGGAGGGTCCAGCTTGCGGACATGGCGATCGAGATGGTCCCACAAATGTTCAATGTGGTTGAGGTCCGGGGCGTTTGGTGGCCATGGGAGTAGCTTGAATTCATCCTCATGCTCCTCGAACCAGTTGTGGACAGTTTTGGCAGTATGGCAGGGAGCATTGTCCTGTTGAAAGGTGCCATCACCCTGAGGAAACACCGTCGACATGAAGGGGTGTACATGGTCTGCGAAGATCGTCAGGTAACGAACAGCATTCAGTGTACCCTCCAGCGGTATCAGTGGACTCGGACCATACCACGAAAACATCCCCCAAACAGTCACACCTCCCCCACCAGCCTGTCGTCTGCCAACGATGGTGTCGGGATGCCTGTTCTCAGATGCTTCCTGGCTAATTCTCCATCATCCATCCACTCTGTTCACCAGGAACCACGACTCGTCAGAGAAAGCAACCCTTTGCCACTCGGCCGAGGTTTATTGGTGATAGTCCATTGCGAATTGGAGGTGTTTTCGGCGATGCACAGGTGTCGACATGGGATCGTTGCCCTGTCTTGGTGCTGACATGCCTAGTGGCCCCACTGTTCATTTGCTGTGTCAGTTGCTCAACAGTGGCATGCCTATTGGTCTTGACCAGGCGTCGTAACCAACGCTCGCCCGTGGAGCCTCACAGTTACCATCTTCGGTTGCTCGAAACTGTCTGGTTCGTCCATTCGCGGTACACCTTCACGATGGCAGCCCTAGAGCAGTTGACAAAGGTGGCCGTTTCTGAAATGCTGCCCACCGATAGCCCGATGATCATCTCCTTTTGGAGGTCTGGCAGGTCACTTGCTCTGCCCATGACGGCGACAGTTGCTGTGTTAATGGATGCTACTACACGTCTGCTGTTGTCAGCTTTTAATGATATGCAATGATTTTTCATCTGCATACCATGGGATATTCCAACATGTTCGAGGAGAGGTGGTCATATTAATGTGTCCCGACCCTGTATACCGTGTAGTTTAGTTTATCATTTAAGAAGAGGACTTTGTTCCCGAAATGTAGAACCTTGCAATAATTATTTGAGGAAAAATGGTTTAATTTTTTTTTTATGCTTTATTTGTAATGTAAATGTGGGGGGGTGTTTGGAATGTATTTCATGCGTTTGATCTGCTATGTTCTTCACCATAAGGAGGAAGGGGCATTAAAATATATCTGATGTTATGTCCACATTGTTAGTTATTGTTCTGGATTGTTTTTATCATTTTGTCTTTTTTCCTCATAAGGTTTTGCAGATGAGTTTTGGTGACTGGGAACTGTTTCGAATTGCCGTTCTTTGTTTAAGAGAACAAGAACAGAGTATAGAGGAAATGGAAGAACTGGCCGAATCAAAAAATGTTCATTTCACTCCAAAGTCGAAATCAACTCCATCAAGCACTGCTAACGCAGGCCAGTCGGAAACAGATTCCTTAAAATCGCCCAGAGAGCCTGTAGCTCAAAAACGTAAGCATTTCTTTACTTCATTAATAGCCTATCCACATGTAAGGGGCAGTCAAATAAAATTGGGTTACTGAAAATTATTTTCCAACAATGTTAATAAATTTATCCCACTGAGAGATAAGATGGCCAGTCCCATATTTGAAGAAGCTGTTTTTACCCAGTCACACATAGCTTTATCAATGCAAACTGTGTTCACAAAAATATCTTTCTTCAGCTGTCCAAAAATATAGAAATCACATGGGGAGGATGTTAAAGAATTTCCCAACCAAATTCTTGAAGTGTATTCCTCATCAAATTGGCAGTTTGTGGGCAGGCATCATCACGAAGAAGGATAATGTTATACAATTATACAATAGCATTCCAGGATTTTCGACTTTATAGCACCCCCTCAGTTTCTTCATAGCACTTTCCATTGATTGCGACTTTATGCTTGAGGAAATCAACTAGCAGAGGACCCTTGCGATCAAAGAAGAATGTCATCATGACTTTCCTGGAACTTGGGTTTATGGCTTTGGATTTTTTTCCCGTGACAATACAGGACAGAAAAGCATTCTGTTCCTCCAGGTATCGTTTCAGTCATTCTGTGATCATTCGTTCCTCTGTCGATCATGTGGAACCCACTCTATGCAAATTTTTGGTACTGCAAATAGCTTATGATAATGGTATTTATGATACTGTGGCTTATTCACAGTAAAAGATGAATTTTTTCCATAGTGATCTGTTAATTTTCCTGTCAATAACATCACTAATAATGGCACAATGGGTATGTCTTGGACATGTATCATCTAGCAGGACACATGTCCCTCTCAGAATCCCTTATGCTACTTGTGAACATGTGAACGTGACTTGCTGTGTTTGCCGTACACGGCTGACATGCGACAATGAATTTCTCGTCTTCCAACTCCCTCAGTGGTCAAAAAGTGAACCACACCTCTCTCTACTTTTTTACTTGCCTCCATTTCTTATTTTGGATGAACACATATCCACTCTTTGTACACTTCACTACAGGGGACTGTGAACAGTTCACAATTCGTGCAGTTTCGGAGATGGTGCTACCCTTGCTGCGATAGCCTATTATCATCCCTTTTTGGATGTCCGTTAAATCCGGACGTTTACCCATCTTGAGGCTCGTTCACCTGCCATTTGATGCACCAGCTTTAAAGCTTTCTCAGCCTGTTATACAAAATATGCAATGTGTAATCGTTGTTGGGGCAAACCATGCCTGTACCTTGAAGGGGTGCTGGTCATAATTCACTGATATGACAGTGTATAATTCAGTCCAATAATTTTACCAAACCTCTGATGGGGCATTAAATAAAGACAAATGTGAATAACAAAATGATTTTATTACCAGGATTCAAGTATAATCAAACTTACTTTTCGACATAGTCACTGTTAAGATTGAGACATTGGTCATACAGGTGAACTAGTTTTCCAATATTCTCTTCATTTTTCCACCAGCATGTTGAGATACATCGCCTCCAGAGAGCCATTCAGAACAAAAAAAGCGGCATGCTAACTTCTGGAATTGCTTGATTCATGACAATGCATGACTGCATATTGTTGTGGTAACCCAATAGCTTCTTGAGTGATTTCAATGGGAAGTGTTTGATCTTCCAGTACACAGCCCAGACCTGGCGCCAAGTGACTTTCATCTTTATCGAGAAATGAAGAAACTTCTATGAAGAGAGTACTGGAAAATGCTTCCACCGTTGTGACAAATGTTTCAATCTTTACAGTGACTATGTCGAAAAGTAATTTTGATTGTACTTGATTCCTGGTAATAAAATCCTTTTGTTATCCATATTTTTGTCTTTATTTTATGCCCCATAAAAAAAACGTTTTATCAGTCCTCATATTTTCTTATTTTTGACTTATGCTTTATTAGTAATTAGTTTCTTGTCTTGAATACAGCACCTCCAGTTCCAAAAACAGTGATTGATCACTCGGGTGAGAAGAATCATCGTGAACGCAGTGGTTCAATAAAGCGTGTAGCTCAGCAGAATACGCTTGAAAAACAAGTGAGTAGGCTATGACACAGTATTCATTTGTTAACTCCTTCTTTAGTCATTCATTTTAAATGATGTCTTGTGAATAAATATTTGTTTCCTAATTTATTTTCATGTTTGTTACCACATTTATTTTGTATTTTCAAAAACTGTGGCTAATACTTGTTCTGTATAGTTTTCTTTTGTTCTGCCAAATTTAATTTATTTGCTTATATGAATCGAGAATGGTGCAGATGCATTTCGTTTACATATTGAGATTGTTAAATTTGACACCATTCTGTTATTTTGTTTATTATTTGCATCAGACGATATTGCTATCAATTAAATATTGTTTATATTATATATATATACCTGTATTGTATTTTTTATTATAAAAGGAATTCGTATAGTAAAAATTTAAAAATTATATTTCAAGTATCAATTGCATTGGAGATATTTATTAATTTTAGAAGATAAGCGAAACCCTCTTTTTTCAGAAGTTTTTGATTAAATTTGAAATTATAAGTATTTTATTAAAAAGCAAAAGCAGTTTAGATATCAATTTATCCTTTTTAATTAAATGCAAATAGTACATGACAGCAATAAAAAATAACTCTTTATATGATATTTTCTAATTTTCATTACTTATATTTATGGCTTATTGTTCTCTGCATAAAATTCGCCATTACCTGTTTAGATTTTTAGTGTATTAAAAAGAAAAAGTTAAGCTACAATGAAGATTGATTTATAAAATGAAGAAGTCCATAAAACTGGTAAGGAAATAGAAGTTTATTACTGCCTAACACGTTTCGAGTTACATCATCATCGGAGCCTCACCTTGTTACAAACTGAAGCTGTGAAACTTCAGGAGTATATACCATAATTTTTGGGGTATAATACGCGTATTATGCGTAAAAAAGTTAAAAAATCATCACTGCGTATTATGTACGATGCGTGTAATAGGCCGATAAGAAAACCTGGAGAAGAGGGGGGGGGGGGGGGGGCGGGGTGTCAGCGTGTCAAAAGAACTTGGGGCTGACAAACTTCTATACTACCTTTGGTTTCTATTATACACTATTATACAGTAAATACAATATACATTATATTTATTCACTTTATATTCCATATATAAATATACTTCACGTATATTTATTGCAAAAGCTATTGCAAAATCAAATTCGGTGGCTATCTTCCGTTTTCCGTTCATAAAACCAGGGATACCAGGTTTTCTCATCAACTTTTCAAGATGGCTGCCGAGCTGAGATGTCTGTTAGCCAGCCAGTGTTTTAGTGACTGTTATTCTGTGTAAACTCTGTAATAATAAAGTTCAACAGTAAGGCAAATTATTTTGCCATTAACTAGAGCTGACACAATAATAAATGCAATACATGAATGCAACCAGTCTTGAAGATATCAATCAAAGACGTTAAGAGACGCTATTCTGTAGTTTTACCGGGATAAAAAAGATGGCGGCCCTCGCATGAAGCTGCGTGAATTCGCTCTCTAAAAAGAACAATTAAACTCAAGTCATTAATCAAAAGCAATCAATAGGACTGTCTACATATATTCGATTAAATTAAACTAATCGTTTACCTAGATGGGGATAAGGATATTATCGCAAAACTGAGATTTGTACCATTATTTTGTAGCTAGCGACGAAATAGAACGTAAGGCATGGGGAAGGACTCCCCCGGCGATGAGGATAAGCACAAAGACTCTAAGGGAGATAGGAAAAACAGGAAAAAGGAAAGTGAAAACACATCTCACCAAACCGTAAGTGCACATGATAATATTAATAATGGCCTTACCAACAACCCAGCAAATGAGGCAGAAGCCGGGCTAAATAAACGGCTAGCCATAGATCTGACAGCAGGCCACTCAAAATCAACCTATCATGCCGATAACCGAAACTGCTATGATGGCAGTGCAGATACAGACATGAGGTCAGATTCCCCTGTCCTGGGAGCATCTAATTAAAACAACATATCAATCGGCCAACAATCAGCTGCTATTGGAAAAAGTATCCAGATCGCAGCTCGCCCCTGGCTCCTGGTTAAAGTCCAGGAAGAAGATCAGAACGGGAGATTAATAAAAGTTGACTTAAAATCATTTTCTTGTGGCTTTCTTAGGAAAATAATTACACCACTAGTAGGAAATGTCGAACAAATCAATAAATTAAGAAGCGGAAAATTCTTGATTAAGTTTCTCAACAAACAACAGGCTTCTAAATGCACTGGCTTCAATAACATCGGTAAATATCACCTTAGCTTTGAAGTCCCAAGTTTCCTCACGCAAAGCGTGGGATATATTTATGGTATCCGGACTGAAGACGAACTTAAATCTAATTCCAATCTTGGTCATCACATTAATAAGATCAGGAAAATTCCTCCTCCATACGCAAATGCTCGATATTGTAAAATAATTATTTATTTTAACACCCTTCAGCTAAAAGATAAGATGCTCTTTGAAAATCAGGCTTTTCCGATTACAAAGCATATCCCAAGCCCTACCCAGTGTAGAAACTGCTACAAGTTTGGGCATTTTCAAACTGAATGTCGTAACAAACGTACGTGCTCCAAATGTCAGGCTATCGACCACACTAGGAGCGATTGCACTGCTGTTGAATTCATTTGTGCCAACTGCAGAAATAATCATCCCCCCTATTACCGTGGATGCCCCACCTTTAAAGTAGAACAGGAAATAAAAATCAAAATGATGAATCTATATCTATCTTACCCGGAAGCTAGGAATATTGTCTAAAAAGAAGGTATTTTTCCTCAGCAAAGTCGATCATATGCAGAAGTAGCCAACAGTTCGCGAAGTCGGCATACCGATTTAATTGAATCGCAGAAAAAGCCCATCAAAATTCTGGAAAGGAAGGAGTATGTACAAATTGATAACACAGAATTCAAACTCTCGCAATTGAACAGGCCTAAAACTGGCACCAATTTAACAGGAAATAATATATGGCAGTACCGAAATGATACTAATAATAAAAATTATGAAAAGTCCTTACAGGGAGAAGACCATGGAAAGGTTGTCCATGACAAAGATTACGAGAGACCCATACAGGGAGCTGATCACGAAAGATCCACACTGGAAGTTCCTATGGAGGTAATGAGTGGTATTGAAAGCGAAAATCTGGAAAACAATGAAAAAGTTAAAGAATTTAACAATTATCTAAGTACGCTGGTGGGTAGAATTATCAAAATCATACTACTCCCCACCTTAAGTGAAAATTTCTCTCCTGAAAACAATGCAAAAACTTTAAACAACACCTTGTCAGGGTTAAATGACTCCAATTTAATAACTGAAGAATTATACGTGGACCTCAGAATGGTGGAAGGAAAAAAATTTGGAGATGTCGAAGGGTAGCATACAAAAAGCGCCTTCGAACTAAAAATACTAAGTTGGAATATTCGTGGATTAATGACAAATTGGGAGGACTTTAAATTGCTGGAGCACAAAGCAGATCTAATGGGTATATGTGAGACGCTACTAAACAATAATTCTATTATGTTATCCCGAAACAAGCATGCGTATCTCAACTCCCGCACAACCAAAGGAGGAGGTATAGCAGCACTAGCCAAACCAAAAATTCTTCACTACTTAGGAAAGATGACCCAGGGACAAATTGAGTCCATTGAGCTTGTAGTATTCATTGCCAATGTGTGGATTCACATCTATTTTACGTATATACCTAAATACATATCAAAAACTGTAATGGAAAATTATCTCCATAACCTTAGTCATCCTTTTATAATAATTGGCGATTTAAATAGCAAAAGCCCAGCATGGGGATGTAATGAATATAACAGAAATGGCAAACATCTTGAAGTAATCATCCAACAAATGGGTCTACAAGTAGCTTATCCTTCGCAACCTACTTATATCTGCCCCAGGAAAACTGGGAGTTCTTCCACGCTCGATATTACTGTATATTCTGCAATGTTGGATCTTAGCTTCACGTTAAAATGTAATGCCCTGCCCGATGCTCTGGACAGTGACCACCAGCCAATTATGCTCGAAGTAATGCCTAAAAACCCAATAAATGTTAACCCTCTCCTTATTAATGCTGCTAGGCATTCCCACTCGCATGCAACGCATATGACAATACAGGATGATTCCCCCCCCCCCTCCAATTAAGTTATGGCAGCCCGTGGCAATCTGATAACACACCCTGCCTTAATCCTCAGGATTTGCAAGATATGCTTATAAGCATATATAAAACCGCAAAAAGAAATACGAACAACAGGATGAAGGTAAAATCTCCTCACCCCCCGTGGTGGGATCATGAGTGTGAAATCCTTTCAATTCGTTGTAACAAAGCTCGTAGAAATTTTTTTAAATGCAGATGTGAACCATGTTGGTCTGAAATGAAAAGATCTCAGGCTGTGATTAGAAGACACCTAAAAATAGTCAGGCGACTATATTGGAATTTTTTAACCTCTCTTGACTCTGGCATAGCATCAAATATTTGGGAAAAAATAAGAATCTTCCCCCCCTCCCTCATTCAAAAATGATGATGGTAGTTGGTTAAGCCCCAACGATTCTGCCCAAAGATTGTTGCTCCACTTTAAGGGTGAAGACAACGAGCCTTCTCCAGCTAACACCTGGCTGCACATGGGTATAATAAACAACCCAGTCGTTGTTACCAAATGGGAAGATTTATTCACAATGGAAGAATTGCAAGCTGCCATGCCAAAAACAAGCACGTCACCAGGCATTGATGGCATCACGTATAAATTCTTAAGTAAATTAACCGGGGATGTAATCGATAACGTCTTATACATTTATAACAAAGTTTGGGAGTCGGGAGAAATTCCCCCTCCCTGGAAGGACACCTTGATCCAAGCGATCAAAAAGCCAGGGAAAGAAGAGGGTTACATCACGTCATATCGACCAATAGCGCTAACATCCTGCTTGGTCAAACTTTTCGAAAAGCTTATCTGTACTAGACTCTCTGCCTTTTTAGAAGACAATAAATTGCTGCCGAGTACTCATACTGGCTTTCGCAAAGGCAGACAAGTAAATTGGCCCACATGGGAGCTAATTGATGCCATCTATGGCAGTAAAGAACGTAACAAATATCTTGGAGTCATATTTTTTGATGTCACGAGGGCATTCGATACGGTTCAGCACTGCACTTTAATTAATAAGCTCTATGAA
>JAHWFO010013951.1:310043-338966 GCA_023313115.1 Rhysida immarginata
GGTGTGAAACTGTGAGATACCGGTTCGGATGGTTCCCTTGTAAGTGGATCGAGGTTCCAGAATAACGAGGAAGTCCAGTCAGTGCATGAATGGTTATGCTCGAGTTCAAAAGAAATTTTTTTCTTGTGGAATTGGTGCCGTTGTCAAGGACTAACATAAGTGCATTGAACTGGGAGGGGGGGGGGTGCACTGTGTTGAAGAATAGTATTTATTTAGGTGCTTTTAATAAATATTTGCTAAAATATATTCCAATTATTTATTGAATGAGCCCTATATTCCCAGGCCCTTCAGTGTTAATTATTTCTTAAGCTATATGGTAAAATATAAATAGCAACTTTTATGCAGGAGTACACTATTAAATTTTTTTAGAATTTATGCTGCATAAGATGCAGTTAATAAAGTTTAACATAAAACTTCATCTTGTATAATAGATTTTTCACACAGGTAAATAAGATTATAAAGCGATGTCCTATTTTCCATTAATACCGCGATATCAAAGTATTCCTATGTTAATAACGTGACTTCACCTTTTGAGTTTTATAAAAACAATTACAAACATATTATGGCATGTGGTTGTCCTCCTTAAGCTGGAAAATTTTTCCAGATGCTTTCATAAAGTAGGGTTATTTTTCTATCTTCTGTACTATGGTTGTTAGTGGGTTTTAGGCTTCATCACTCCAATTTATCTTACAGATTATCCTCTGGGTTTAAATCTAAAGAGTGGGAGGGCGTTTGAAGGATTCAAACTTAGGAAATGTTCTTATATTACCAATTTGGAATATGCAGGGGGGAAATTGGAAAAAAATACATTTTGTTACAGATAAGGGATACACCTTTTGTCAGTCGTTTGAAATGTTTGTTATTCAAAAAATAAGCAATTATTGTGGAATGGAACAACCAAAAAGTGAGTAGAGGTGTATAGGTTTTCACTTTTTGGTTATTTGCATTGTTGCTAATATCCACACAAAAATACAGTGGTCGCCGCTTAATATGGTCACCTCGGGACCATGCTTAAGTGGCCACATTAACCAAAACGAGGTTACCAAAAGTACTTATAGTTTTACCCAACAAGTCGAGGATGTGTTTTTACTTACATATAGACAAGTTTGTTTGCTTAAATTATCATTTATACACGTACAGCATCTTGTCAAAATAGTATATTTAAAATATTGTCTACTGACTGTTTGACAACCTTGGCTGCGTTAGTGAAGTTGTGTTGGGCAGAAGCCGTATGATTTCTATGTAGGATAGGTCATCAGGAACATGAGCATGGGTGCTGCAGTTGTCAATTGGAAGATCAATTTTTTTGTCTTCGCTTCTAAACTTCGTCCAACAAGAGAAAAACAGGGTGTGTTTCCGGTCTGATATCGACTACTCACTCATCCGCAATGCTTTGTGGGATCTCTCCTTCAGCGGCTGCACAAGTCAATTTGTAATGGCGATGCCCGTGCAACAACTCTTCAGCCAAACAAGGAAAAACTATTCACAGCCAGGCTAGGGAGATTTGTGTGGAACGTATTTTGCTACTTTATTTTCCTTTAGTGTTTTAAAAGCTCATCTGCTTTGATAGAAGAAACTTCCAAGGCAACGCAAGTTTATTTTTCTTGCGTTCGAACAATTGTTCAAGAAGGAAACGAAGCGTCTTCATGCGAAGCTACCACCCCCCTCTCCTCGCTTTTCGACTCCTGGAAAGGAAAGGCCCAGGGAATCTCGAACAACGATATATATAAACTTGAGTTAAAAGATAATTTTATGAAGTGTACAATATTTTTAATTATAATTAAAGCAAAGCAACTGAATAATATTAAAGCTTCTGCTGTAATATTATAAAGCGCTTCTTCAATGAGACATGAGACAGAAGTGATTAAGCGCATGAGGCCCCCTTTCTCTGATTGGCTAATCTGAAACTTCCTGTGACACACCCTGTTTTTCTCTTGTTGGATGAACTATAAGATCCTTGTTCCATTGAGCTAGCCAATTAATCCAGATCTCTGATGTCGTCCATGCATTGGTAGACGATTCGTAAAGATTTAGTAAAGTTTTTACATTTTTGAAGCAGCGTGGAGATTCTGACTTAACAATGATGAGGAGTTTTTCTCTTTGTCTTTCCAAGTTACAATAAACAAGGGCATCAGCAGCCTCCCCATGAAATTTCTTAAAGCTTAGCCCATTGCATTTTTTCCAGCGATGAAACCAGCCCATGTGGCCTAATGTCTATGCAATTTCATTAGCCTTTAGACATAAGAGAGGACCATTTTACTGGAGCATTTCTGTTTCTAACATATTGAAACCAACTTAAAAGGCCTTCTTCAACTTGAGCATCTTTTCCATTTCGCTTACGCTCTCTGCTTGTCCCTTCACTTGCAGGTTTCATGTAATTGACCAATCAGTACAATCTGTAATTTTGGGCAGCAGTGCCCATTGGCTTAGAGGGAAAAGAAAAGTGGCTATTATAAGTGGAGTGTTCATTTATCAGGAGTAAGATGAGATTAAAAAGTAAAATTCGTGAACTACCTCTGAAAAAAAGTGGCCATACTAAGCGAAATGTGGCTACATAAAGCGAAAATTTGTTACATAGGAAACAGTTAGAAAATTCCGGATCGAGCTGGAGTGGCCATAAAAAGCGGGTGGCCATATTAAAGGTGACTACATTAAGTGGCGACCACTGTAGTAGAAACTCCAGAAAGGCAGTAGGTGAAGAAAAATTAAAAATTGCTGTGGTCTAATCATATGGTATGAATTTAATGAGGATCTGAAGTCTGCTTGATAAGTCCATGCAAAGTTTGCCACCAGTATCTACTTTGATAAGTCCATGCAAAGATCGTAATCCTTTACTCAAAATAAACATGGACAGTCAGTTTGATCATTTTTTATGTTGGCTGATGCAATCATCACATTTTAGAATCCTATGTACAGTCTACAGTGACTGATTATGTTAGCAGCTACAGTATTTCATCAGATTTTAGAAACCTGCAGATGTGATTCGACTGCCGTTCGAGATGGATGTGACATCTGGGAAACTTATGAAGAACGTAACTCTGCGCAAACACACAGCTAAGATGTATCGAGAGATTGCTTCAGTGGTTGGTGTGAGTTTGGCAACTGTCAGCCGTATCATCAAGTTGAAGCAGGAAGCCAGATCGGTTTCTCTTAAACGTAAAGGGAAGTGTGGTCATATGAAGAAAATAACTCCTGGAGATGACACTTATTTGCTTCAACAAAGCAAAAAGGATCCCTGCAAGACTTGAAATTGTTTGTTTCAATTAATTCGCACAAGGGTGTATATCTTACTCTATTGGCTGTATTAACCAACTGAGAGTTAAAAATTAGAATCAATTAATCCATAATTCAGAATTATTTTATTTAAAATTGTATTTTTGTATTCACCAACAACAGATTAACCCTTTACTGGAAAGCTTTATTTGTTTGCTGATGACGTGGCCATGTCTTTTCTCGGTTACAAAATGCTTTACATCTGTGTAAGAAATGGTTTGCTAAAATCTGAATGTTGATAAATGCAAAGGTGATGTTCGTTATTAAAAAATGAAAGCCCCCAAAGCCCCTCCTTCTTTTATGATGATACAGAGCTCAAATGGGTGAAGAATTACAGAGTGATCGCATGGCTCATGTATCCTATACAGTTAATAGGGCTGAAAAGGTAAAATTTAGACTATAGTGCCCGGCATAAAAGAAAAAGGAAATTGACACTTGCGCCAAAGAGTGAAACTCGTTTAACCAATCAGAAACTTATTCCTGGCATTCCCTTAATGAAAACGCAGTTGAAACGAAACAGAACAGTTTTGCCAATTTACGACAATTAGATTGAATATGATATTCCAGTTGCTTTACTGGTGTATTTTATTATTGTATCATTGTTATTTTTAAGTCCATTCTCCTTTAATTTAATTTAATTTAAGTCAGAAACAATTTAAATTATGGATCTATCTTGACTGCTTAGAGTTTTCCTTGAACAAGCAGACTTATAGGAGAGATGGAGACTGCCATATTTCAAGAACTCTGAATAAAGCAGACATCTGCAATTGATAATAAGTATGTATATTATGTATCAGCCCATTTCCTTTTTCTTGTCGAGTAGATAGCAAACTTTGATTTGAATAGCTGTTTTATATAATAATTCTGCTTTATGATGTGCATACCTGGGTTACAATATGTAAGTCCAGATAGAAGGGTCTCCAAACCTTTCAAAATGTTATTCTAAGAATCATTACTCAACTTGGTTTGAGAGTTGCAAATAACTATTCCATTGCTGATGATCTCGGTAGATCTTCCATTGGAAACTACATCCAGGAGTCCTTGAAGAACTTGATATAGAAGATGTCAACCCAGACCATGTCAACACCCCCTTGAATGCCCTCTTCGACAACATTCAAAAGGCCATTTTTCCAGATTACTGGATATTCCTAGCTTGTCCTTATCAGTTTACAATCTGCTTTCTCATCCTGATAGGAAATGACCCCCTTTTATCTTCTGAATGATTTAATAAGATTTTCCTTTGGCTTCTTTCCTACTTCAGTGTAATTCCTATGGTTACTTCTTGGAATCAATGTGGCAGTGAAAGCATTGTTTCCAGACCACTCGTGCTGAAGGATACACTGTTGAGGACTGTGCCACCAGATTACGTCCTTTCGTGACATCACAAAGTAAAGAAGAGATTAGGAAGCTTTAAAGTCCTACGTCTTCTAGGCTTTTCCCGAACAACCATTTCAAGGACTGGTTAAACAACCAAAAAACAAGCAGCCAGAGACAAGCCTGTGGGTGATAATCCAAATGATTCGTCAATCCAAGGGATGAGTGTAGAATGGGAATGCTTGTTCGTGCAAATAGAAACGTCATGACTCGTCAACTAACCATAGAGTACAACACTGGACCGCAGAATAAAATCTCTGAACGCACTACATAGCGTGAATTGGCAAGGATGGGCTACAACAGCCGACGACCAGTCCGGGTACCTTTAATCTCCACCCAAATCAGCAAAAAAACCGTCTCCAAGTTGCCTGTGATCACCAACACTGGACCGCCGACGACTGAAAGAAGGTCTGCTGGTCAGGTGAATCTCGTTTCTTATTGCACCATGCAGATGGCCGACACAGAATTTGGAGACAAC
Organism: Rhysida immarginata; assembly: GCA_023313115.1. Lineage (NCBI taxonomy): Eukaryota > Metazoa > Arthropoda > Chilopoda > Scolopendromorpha > Scolopendridae > Rhysida > Rhysida immarginata. The sequence continues at coordinate 315,169 of JAHWFO010013951.1, forward strand.
AGCACAAAGCGATGGACCCCTCCTGTCTGGTTTCCACCGTTTCGGGCTGGTGGAGGCTCTGTAATGGTCTGGGAAATATTTTCTGGCATACTCTTTGTCTGGTGATACCTGTAGAACAATGCCTTAATGGTCAGGGCTACCTGAACATTGTTGCCAACCACATTCGTCCTTTCATGGGTACTGTGTTTCCCGCATCGGAAGGATACGGTACTTCCAGCAGGACAATGCTTTGTGTCATAAAGCTTTTATCGTCATGGAATGGTTCCAGAAGCACGATAAAGAATTCAACTTACTCCTTTGGCCACCACCGTCCCTGGATTTGAAGCAGGTTATTCGAGGCATGGATCCACCACCATCCAATAAACATCAACTGGGAGCAGCTGTTGCTTCCGCATGGACAAACTTCACAGAAAGATGCTTCCAGCAGTTAATTGAATCCATGCCACAGCGAATTCGTGCTGTTATAGCTGCTAGGGGTGTCTTCCTACTGTATTAAGGGGGGTGTTCCTAATAAATTGGCCACTCAGTGTAAAATACCAATTCCCTACTTGAAATTAAAGCAAATCCCTGTTTGCGTTTTTTGTAAAGAAAGATGTACCACTTGCAATTATTATTAAATGGAATTTAAGTTTTTAACATTTATGTTTCCTTTCTTTTCCTTATTACATCGTAATTCATTACTCTTCCTTCTTATTTGATTTAAAAATATAAATGTAGGCCCTTGCAATGCATGTACTTTTATTAACTTTGAAGTAACAATTTAGCTGCATTCACTGCTCCTTTCAGACATTCAGAGACCTCTTCGAGCACGCCATGCCGCCCTTTGATTCTGTAGCCATCACTGCAAGCTATAGGATATCTTGTGTAGAATTTTTTTTTTGGCTATTCCTGAAACCAGTTCTTTCTGGCGTGAATCATCTCTTAAGAATCTTTTTCAGTGTTCCTAACCAAAGGTCATGGGTCCAAATTATAGGGATGAATTTTCACCAATTTCATCTCAAGCCTTTAACTTGTTCCTGAATTGTGTGAACCGCAATGCTGGGCATCATCATGCAGCAGGTTAATACTAGAAGTGTTGTTGCATTCAACAAAATTTTAGAAGTTTGTTGCACATTATTTTCATGAATGTTGGAGATTGTTGAAATTAAAAATTTAATGATGAGTCATATTTCTAGTATTAACACTCGGTTATATGATAAATGTAAGATAAAGGAAATTTCATTTTATTAAAGGAATTAAAATTAGTATCTTTATTTTAATGCATTCATAGAAATTATTATATGCCCTATATGAATTTAATTATTGCACGTGGAATTAACCCATCAGTCCACTAGCAGTTCTTGGAGTTGTTATTATTCTTATAAGTATATTTCTATTGTTTTTTTTTGTTGTTGTTGGTTTAAAAGCAGCTCATCTTGACAAACTTCAGAGAAAACTATGGCACATACTTCATGGTGTTGTCCGCAAAACCTATATCTAGCTCGTTTTATGTGATTTTATTTCTATATTACAATATTAAGAATGAGATTTTCTGTAAATATTCTTCTGACAGGTGCAGTGCCCATTCATACATTGTCTCCTCCATTGAAATCTCTGTAAGAAAAAAAAAAGGAAATATGTATATATTAAATTACTTGATGTGATGTGTTTGGATATACAGTCGAACCTCGCTAAGTGGTTACTGGATAAGTGGTTAAATTTCTATGCTAAAATTTGTGTAAACTTCTGTTAACTGGATAAAATAACTGAAATGCACTGTGTGTCATTAGGCGGGTACTGACTGAGCGAGCAGCCTCGGCCGTATGCCTCACCACATTTGCCTCGCGAGGCAGCCTCGGTTTTAAGGAAACTGTGCCAACAGTTGCCTCGTGAGGCAAGAATGAGCCACAAACCAGCCGAGCATTCTATTACTCTTTTTGCGTTTATATTAGTTCATCTTGTAACGAAAAAGAAGAAAAAGTCTAAGCGCTTTGGGGTGAGAAAAATCTATGAATACAGATTACAACATGGGAACAAATTATTTGAAGAATTGTGTTTTGATGATGGAAAAAAAAAAAAAATTATGCGGATGTCTGAGACTGAATTTGTAACACTCTACTCTCTCGTAAATGCCAAAATACTTAAGAATGACACAAATTTTATTGTTTTCAGTTCATTTCCTGATTTATACTTCGCCACGCGTCTTCCCTTAGCCCTCTATTTGTATATTCTACGCATTGTGAATTCCAAACTCTTTTAAAAGAATCATATAATTCGATGAGCTTTAAAAACCTTCTCTTTCTCCATAGCGCAAGCGAGCGAGGCAAGATAGAACCGTCTTGAGTGCGCGAGGCATTCGTTCTGAGGCGCCTTTGAGCATCGACAAAAAACGACTCGGCATGGCTCGGGCATGTACCCGGCTATTGGCATACACATTCTCTCTACTGTTTCTGGTGACTGGCAGGCACATTTTGTGTCTTATAATAGCCACTTATCATTTACTTCTAAGTCAATGGGCACTGCTGCCTAAAATTACTGATTGGTCAATAATAGCACTGCAAACAGCAATGTAATATAGATACAGTAAACTTTGTGTAATTCGAATCCAAACAGACCAACAAAAAAATTCAAATTAGGCAATAATTCGAATTTTACAATATTGGTCATATACTAAATAAAATCCTATGTGTTTTGGATTATGGGTAATCAGTAATCATATGTATTGAAAAAAACAATGAAAAGAAACATTTCAACTCGCCTGTTTTTTTGAAATAATCGGTAATTGACAGTGTTGGTAGATATTTCTACCTCAAAAATCCCAAAACTTGTTCACAAAGTAGCCCAAACACCACCCGGAAAAATTCCTTGCAAATTATATAAATCTATGGTATATTGTAGCAAATTGTATCTGTATTTGGTGTTTCAATAAAATAAAAATTAATTACGTACTGGCAAGATTTTAAGCTATCGAAATGAAAAACAAAGTTAATTGAGAAAGAAGATAAACCTAAACGCTGTGAAGGCTACTTACAGTTTTGAAAGCTAGCGCCAAATCTCGAAAGCGAATTGGCTACCGTATCCAGTCTGGCTACTGGATAATCCAGTAGAAGAGCAATCGGGCAATTATATTTTTAGTAGCACAGTGCTTGTTCAGATCAATCTGGGAATTAGTCAAATTATTTTCAGGGTAACTATGGCGTTCGAATTAGGCAATGAAAAATACATTAGTGTGTATGAAATGTACTTGATGATTGATTCAAATTGGGCGATAATTCGGATTAGAAAATGCGAATTATGCAGTAATATTTTAAACTAAATGTAAAGGATATCAAACGTTCCTTGCAATTTATACGAATTAAGCGGATTCAAATTATACGGAGTTTACTGCATATTATAATTTATTCTATGAGGCAAATCAAAAAAGCATGGATGACAGGAAACTTGTGGGATCAGTGGTTGAAAAAAATCGACCAACAAATGCAAATGCAGAAGCAGAATATTCTTTTGTTTTGTGATAACTGATAAGTTTATACTGTTAAATTAAACATTAGACACTCTTTTTAAAGCAAAAATCTGGTCCTGAGGCTAATTACTTATTGAGATTCGACTGTATTTATGAATTTAACTCTTCAGAAGCACATGCAGGATGCACTGAATGTATTTGAATACCAATTTTTTTCTCTTCAGAAGATGATCTGAAAACAGATAATAATAATAATTATGAAAACAAATTAAAAAAAAAAAAAAGCTTGCTGATTTACCACATTTTGTTAAATTTGAGTTAAAATCCTTTTTCATATTGACTGTATGTATGTAAGTGCCACGAGAGGCTATGAAGAAGTGCATGGGTTAAATAAGCTCTAAATACGGTATACTAATGAAATTGTGCTGGAAACTTTCAAGTAGAATCTAGCAACAGAGATAACTTATTTAGTGTGATGCTTTCTTGCTTTGTTTTAGATGATTGCTTAAAGTATGGACAAGTTTAAGTTTCGATAGACATTCAGAACGTATCCCTTGCATTTTATTAAGAAACCACTATGTGTGCACAACTGCATTCTGTTAATTTGACAGGAATATGTACAAAAATCGCCCCCCCCCCCGGCCTATTTTAAAATAGTTATGCGTATTAAGTTTTGAAAACCAGTGTTTGGAAACTTTAGTCTGAAAATAGGTTTGACAAACCAAACCCTTTATTTTCTTGATTGATTGATTAGAAGATAGAAAACATCACATTACAAAGTGATAGGAGTATATGAAGATACAAGGGTTAGCTAGAATAATGGAAACACTGCCATCTCCAACTGACTCCTGCTCATACTGATGGTTCTGCCCAACTTACTTTGCATAACGATAATCTTTTGTTTTTGTTTTTCTTGATTAGTAAACATAATGCCACATGCATTTGTATGTATTTCAGTATGCCTCTTGATATCCTACTGTTTACTTGAGTGGCCATCATGTTAGAACTGACAGGCTTTTAACAAGAGCAAATTGTTGGAGCTTGGCTAGCTGGTACACCCATCATAGAATTCACCGTGTTACTTGGGATATCGAGAGATAAATGTATCAAAAGTCACGACTGCATACACTGTTAGAGGAAAAAACAATCGTCTACAAAACACAAGAGTGGGAGGAAACCGATACTAAGTGACAGAGATGAGAGGATTGTCAGTATCATCAAGAAGACCGCAGCAATGAAACTGACTGCAGAGGTCAATCTGCATTTGTAGCACCCGGTTGTCACAAACAGAATGTTTTTGTATGAGCTGATATTGCCAAACCAATTGTTACCCAAGTCAATGCAAGATGGAGGCAGCAGTGTTGCCAGAAACGCAAATCATGTGAATGCATCAGTAGGCAGATCAGTTGAACTGCATTATAGTTCATGACCACCAGCTAGTAATTAAAATAAGACAGTGTGGGAGAGAGCCAATAAGATGCTGGAAAGTGGCCACCGTTGCATATTGCAATGCATCCGACAGCTGCTGAAAGGTGATGGTGAGGATCCATAGAGCCAACAGTGGCAGAGATGATCCCAAAGGTGCTCGCTTGGATTTAGATCTGGAGAATCAGGTGGCAGGGAAGTATACTTGGAAGTCTTGGTCGTGCTCTTCCAACCAATCTTGGACGATTTTCTCCATATGATATGGCGCATTGTCCTTCTGGAATATCCCATCTGCCTCAGGAAGATAGCCAAAATGTATGGGTGTACATGATATGCAGTGATGGGTAACTAACCAATATGTACCCTATTATTTCCCCAAATTTCATCATCCTAGATGTTATGGAACCTGAGTTATTAACATGTTGATCTTGGTGGGGGCATTTTTATTTCTGTTCATATCTCAGTTAGCGTTCAAATTCGGATCCATGTTCATATGAATTTTTTTGCTTAGAATCACCCAAACTACCTCCCCTAAAAGGACCCACTTGAATAAAAGGATCCCTTAGCGTTCATTTGTTGAATTTGAATCACCCTGTATAAACAGGGCAGGACCCACTTGCACTTTTGTGGGTGGGAGCTTCTAATAAATTGGTCCGTGGGTGTATATCCTCACTTTTAAGATGTTCCTTGACCAATTCATATATGGACGGACGCTACCGTTCACTTAAAGAAGCTGGAAATCAGAAGTGCAGAGGTTGATTCACGTTTATGTGAGCAAAATTGGAATGCGCATGGTACGCGTGATTTGTGTCGCGAGCGTATGTTATTGTTGTCATGTGAAGACATTCCTGAAAAGGACAAAATCCTGTTTTGATTTTTTGTTAGGAGAAACAATGCCACCGCGAATAACCTCGTTTTGAATATATAAATGGCCTTTAGGTCTTATGACTTTCATATTCTCGAATAATAGAGCATTATAAGTTTCACTAAAAGCAAAAATTAATGCGTTTACTGTCAGACAAACAAAATGGAACCAAATTATCGATTTGATATGCACGTCTCTAAGATGCAAACAAGAATCAGCCTTGTCTTCACCAGGATAAGGCTTCGCGAGCAGGATGACCGTAGAAACAGAAATCGGGGCTGTCGACCTCTGTAACATTCCAGTGAAGTCGCCAGATGCTGCTCTTATGGATTACTCTGCTTTTAGTCTACTCAAAAGGGCCTTGAAAAACCGACGACCTCGCGGATTAGAGGGTCTATGGTAAAGCTACATAGGACACCATTACGCACTGGTTGGCGTGGTCGTAGCATAGCCAAGATGCAAGGCCAACACATAAAACACAACAGATGGTGGCGCATGGGTTTCATTAGCAGGACAAAGCATTCCAATTTTGTTCACCTAAAACGTGAATCGACCATTGTATTACAGGAAGGATCGACAATTTTTTTTATGGAATACTACTTTGGTCCGGATGTTCAAAGTTGGCAACTTGATTGTTTGAATCTTTCGCTACAGAAAGCAATGGCTTGATCAGGTGTCGCCGTAGCGGAAGGACCGATAACTACTGAGTAAAGGCAACTTGTGAAGAACAGCGAGGGGTAGTCCGTTTTTGAGTGAAATCCACAAGGAAATGTTGGAGGTGTATAGTGTTGGTTGTCTGGATTATAGCAACATCTCCAGGTGGTGCAGATTCTTGGAAGAAGGCCGAGAAAACATTGAGGAATTTGGCTGGGAGATGCTCAAACATCCACTCTACAGACCAGACCTCGCACCATCTAACTATCACCTCTTCGGGCCACTGAAGAAATTCCTAGGAGGCCAACGCTTTGGTTCGGATGAAGAGGTAAAATCAGTCGTGCGCAGATGGCTATACAACCAGAAAACGGAGTTTTATGAACTAGGTGTATTGAATCTGGTGCCACGATGGGGAAAATGTGTCGAGAGACTTGGTCCATATGTCGAAATATATACTGACTTGTGAGTGGCCAATAAATTAGAGACACCGTCTAATTATGAGCTGGTCCACCTTTAGCTCTGATCACAGCCGATATTCTTCTTGGCATAGACTCAACAAGATGCTGATACCGTTGCTGAGGAATGTTGGCCCATGCTGACATAGTAGCAGCTCTAAGTTGGGTCAGGTTAGATGGTGGCGTTTCCTAGCTTTGAAGTGATCTTTCGACTTCGTCCCACAAATGCTCAATAGGATTGAGGTCAGAGGGCTAAGCTGGCCATGGAAGCAAACTAAACTCTGATTGATGTTCCTCAAACCAAATTGTGATTGTTGGCAAGGTGCATTGTCCTGCTGAAAATGGTCATCGCCGGGACGGAACATCATAGCCATAGACGAGTGCACATGATCGGCAACGATGTTGGGGTAAGCTGTGCTGTTCAGAGTTGTGTCCACAGATATCAAGGGACCCAGTGTACTCTAGGAAAACATTCCCCACACCATAATTCCATCGCCACCAGCCTGAAGAGTTGCATTTGGCAGGAGGGGTCCACGAACTCGTGCTGTTTACACCATAATCTCATTCTACCATCTACGTGATGGAGCAGGAAAGGAGATTCATCGGACCGGGCTACTTTTTTCCACTCCTCAAGTGACCAATTACGTCGTTCCTGGGCCTACAACAGGCGCTTTTTCTTATTGTTCTGGGATACCAAAGACACTCTTGATGATCTCCTGCTGCTGAAGCCCATCCTTTGCGTTGTGCGTTGAGTTATGCTTTGTGATGATCTACATTGAATTCAGCTGTAATTTGTAATGTTGTTGCTCCCTTTTCACCTCTCGTTCACCTGCCTTTTTCGACCAGAAAAATTTACTTTCAAATCAGGGGTGTCTCTAATTTTTTGGCCTCTCTGGAGTTACATTATTGCTTATTATTAAAAAAGTTGCCACAAAAAATTGTTGCGCGTTACTTTTCGATCCTCCCTCGTACAAAGGGGCTTTAAGATCTCATACTTGTATCTTAAAACAGTTAGGGGCCTCCTAGAAGCCTGCCAAGCAAGAGGCATAGTGTATCTACTGATCCAACAATCGCCACAGAGGCCAATTTCTGATGTTAAAGGGAAACTTTCGGATCAGAGGAGAATACTCCGTGAATTAATATTTAAGCTGAATTGTGAGTCGTTATTGAAGAGCACTTAGACCAAGCTTGATGGTGTTCGTACCAGCTTCGAAAAAGAAAGAGTAGGATGCAGGTTGTCATTTCGCGAACACTTTGCTGCATAATGTTTCATTGAACGATAAGCTCTATCTGTTCCTGTCTTTCAGTTCACATGAATTTGACTGCTTAACAGAATTCCTGTAGTTAGGAATCGTGAGGTATGTGAATGACATGAGTCCTAATGATTTCATTTTGTACATTGGTAGGATTTCATAATCTTTCTTTAAAGGTAAACTCCACACCCAAAACAACTTTGTTTAAAATGAAAGATGAAAGTCTCAATAACAACGTAGCATGTATAAAAATTTTCAATTCGAACTCAAAAATGATAAAATATATAAAAAAATTTTCATTTTTCCCTCCCCCTGCGATCGATACTGGCGCCATGTTTCGGCAACTGTTACGTCACAAGTTGCCGAGAAGTGCGAATGAGTTTCGAATTCGTGACGTCACACATTGGACACAATAGGCACAGATTGTCGGCACATTATCGGTAAGTTGTCAGTTGGCTATTGCAATGGACTATGAATTGAAACAAGACCGATAGTGACGACAGCGATATACAAGGGCCATTAGCAGAATTAAATGCTACTGCAACTTCTGCGATATACAGCCCTATGCATCAAACCGTGAAACGGGATCTTCTGCTTGCTGCATTGGCATGTGCACATTAGGGCGGTGTGTGCCTTACACAGCAAATAGGCCTACCTCCTCATTCCTTCGGCGTTTGGCACATGCTGTTGCGGTCGTTGTTCTTGAAGAACGTCAGGCCGGTTTAGAGTTGGAAGAGCATCTAGTTCCACCTTAAACGTGATCTAGTTTCAGCGAATTTCTTGTTTGAATTGATACTGAATTTAAAACGGCGGATGTGTAGACAAAGGAAGACGCTTCAAAATGAGCACACGATGCTTTTTGGAGTTGGATACCAGTTACCTCGCTGTCAAAAACTAATCCACTGTTTTTTAGTCGATTCTGATTCTGGAAATCTATGAAAGGTGAAATTTCTAATCGACTGTCTATTTACACATCCAAACAGAGAACAAACTGAAGGCATACCGACATAAAACAGGTTAGCAAAATCTTACGATATGTAGAATCGTTCTAAGCGAAACTAGAAAGCGACTGAATCTCGGCAACGAAATTCCCCGAAGTTCTCGTGGCAGGAAATGACGCCTTGTTCCGCTGTGTTCTCTGGAGAAGGAATGGAAGATCCCACGCAAATTTTCAATTTTCCGAGGCATTTTTCTTAATAAAATATTAGGAAAAATCGAAAAATTTTGAATGCTATATACTCTAGTAACCTGGATTAATGTTATGATGCAAAAAAAATAGAGTCGATTTTTTCCGTGGAGTTTACCTTTAAGCTTCCGTAAGACTGAACAGATAATTGAGTGTATAGGAAGTTAGAATTCTGATCGATGATCAGACAACCAAACTTACCGGTATTCTAGATGGGACGGGAATGCTTCATGTTCTGTTTAAAAGCTATAAAGACCATTTCTGAATTCTTCTTTCATGATGATCCGGGGTCAAGAATTAAACCTCGTATTCTGAAAATGGACGATGTTTTCATATTAATGGCCTGCAAAAAAAAAAAGAAGAAATGGCTTTTAACGAGTTGAGATAAAGAAGTTTTGAAATTTTATTAATAATGCTCGAGCTCTTAATGAAGCATTCTCCAATATTGTTCAACTTTATAGTTGTTATACAGGGTGAGCCAAACTTATCCAGCATAATTGTTTAGGAACATTGTATGGTTCAAATGGAACAAAAAATGCCCTATAAACATTACATTAGTTTTGATCATGTGTGAGATATCGACCTTTGTCTCAATACAGCAGTTTTTATTATTATTTAGAATACCCTCTCCTTTGTACTTAGAGTTAGCTCTTAGATTCGTTTATTGCAAGAACTTCTTACTGTAAAAAGCTGTTGTATTGAGTTTGTACTCTGTTTGCGACTTTAAGTAATAATTGCTTCTTAATTTGGCTTTTTTGTGAAGGGAGTTATCCACTTATATAATTAAACGCAACTTAGCCCCTGCGCAAATTCCATATAACCAGAGTTCATGCTCTTAATGAACGTCACCCCGTGATACGCAAAACCAACGCCCGCAACTCTACGAAGGCTACCTTGCAGGTGAGAAATGGCGGTTTCGTGTCACGTTGGATAAAGCGTGGTTTACCTCATAGATTGTGGTAAGGTTCGTGCAAGTGCTTACCGTCCAGCAGATGCGAAAGGACGCAAATGTCGTAAAAGTTTTCCGAAAGGGTTCGTGGTGGTGGCGGGGTACTGCTCAAAGTTACGGTTGCAACTTCGTCGGATGGAGAAAAACGCTAAGGTGAATGGAAATTACTACTAGGAGAAGATTTTGAAATCTCTTTACTTGGAGGAGATCCCGGCGTTGTACGGAGAGGAGAGCAACGAAGATAAGGCGCTCACTCAACACAGATTTTCATGGCACAAATGGAAGAAGAGACCGGCATTCATGCAATACCCTTCTCTGCTATCCCTATCAAGTCATCTGACGCCTCCCCTATGGACTTCTCAAAAGGGGTCTCGGAAGCCGTCGCCCCAAAACCATCGCTGGACTTTGGAAAGTGTGCAAGGAGATATGGAACGAAATTCCTCTCGCCGGTGTACAAAGAAGTCTGCTAGCATGGAAATTACGCTACCGGGTTGTTGCCAGGAATCGGGGGAAGCACATTGAACATAATCGGCGGTGGAGAAGGGGCTTCACGTGAAAACTGATTCTCAAGCAAATCTGTCTTTTCTTCACAGCAGCTCTCAACTTTCTCAAGTCCCGTTTGTTGGTTTTTCGCGGCCTACCAGTTCGATGATTTGCATCTCGAATGGTCCCATTCTCTTTAGTACACGTTTCAGACACTTTGAACGTGATTTTGCAATTTCGAAAATTGTCGTCCCCGATTCTTTAAGCACAAGAATGTTTTTCTTCTCCTCATTGGTTAATTGTGTTGCTTTATCCATTGTGGAATACCGTGTTAAGTGAAATTCTACCTTTAAACAAATTCGTTAATTTCTAATAAGTAAATTAGGTGACGTTTCTAAACTTCTGAAACGCAAAGTAGATGTTTCAATTTCAGTGGCACGATATTCAAACGCATTTGTACCAAACACTATTGTGAAAGGTGTTTTGCAATCTTGCATACATTCGTTCAGTTTTGTGAAAGAAAAATATCTCATGTGATACACCATTCTTTTGTGAAAAGGTTTCTAAACTTTTGAAACGGGGTTGTATCAGGGTTCCGTTTTAGCCGGAACGCGCCGATACGCTATATCTTTTATAGACCTTGGCAAGAGGCGAATAGCCGTTACATAGTTAGGAGTATTAGCTGAAAGCTGCTTATAAGAATGCTTCGACCATCGATTTGCTGTGTGCACGACAACTTGAAAACGGATTAACTTTTTCAAATTCCGTTTTTAAACAATATGAACATAGCTGTATCAATTTTTCAGGCAGTTTCAAGTCAATTGCACGCTCTCTAACAGTGACCATTAAGAATACGACGATGTGGCACTTACATTGTTGCTCTGCTACTACGACGGGATTATTGTATGATTATTTCAAGAGTATTTAATCTTTTAGTAGATATATGGAATGCAGTTTTCATGACGAATCGCGTGGAATATCTTTAAAATTGGAATCAATTAAATATATTTTCACGATCAAATCCGTGTTCGAGGTTCGTATCATAAGAAGAATTGGATGATTTCATCTCGGAAGCGTTTTCCAGTAAAGAAAACCGAATTCCAGTAAAGATTTTCAGGATTGATTCAAATACCGGGTGATTCAAAATTTAATGTACAAACTTTTAGGGGAGGTAGTATGGATGATTCTAATCATAAAAGTTCATATGAACATGGGTCCGAATTTGAACGATAACTAAAATATGAATTATGCTACCACCAAGATCAACAAGTTAATAACTCAGGTTCTCTAACACCTAGGATAATGAAATTTGGGGAAGAGCTCTCTAACAACTTCTCCTGCTCGGAAGAGTAAGTACGTTAGAGACTCTTTTTTGATGGGTTAGATATTATACCCTATTATTTATTTCCAAAGAGTAATAATTCATTGCCTCTCGAAAGATTTGGTCCCAGGCCTTCACCCACATAAGATGGTATGGTATTCTTTCCCTTCGGATTGGTATATGAGCTCGAGACAGTTTAAACATCTTACAACAATTGGTTTGTATCTTTTCACCAAAAGATTTCTTTGAAATTGAAGTACGAATATTGGCGGGATTCTAAAACAAATGTGCTTTGAAGGAAGGAGTGTCAACTGAACGATGGTAAACAGTTGTTTGTGGAAAAAATGTCCAAGAATCGGCTTGTTGGGATGTAAGCCAGTGTCGCGAGCGAACGGTTATCATAATGGTTTCCGCGCATCTTTGGTACGATGCCAGCACCTGATTTTTTTTTTTTTATTTAACTTTATTCATTATATAATATTTGGAAATAAGCCAGGTGGAATGCGAGCATTCCTGTAAATGACAGATGAATATTAAAAAAATAGTGCAAAATATTTTGTGCCAAAGTATGAAATTTTGCTCCGTTTGGTAGGGAAGATTTTGTCGGAGCGCTATACATAATGGAAAAGTTTTTAGTCATTTGAATTATGTAAACGATTGTAGTTGCGATCAGTCGTATGCGAATTTTGATAATTGTTCCAATGGACGCGAAAATCACTTCAGATTGTTCCTTGTTTCAGGAGCTAGTTTAGGGCGTGAGAAGACCTTCGTGAAGTTATCGAGGACCACATCGCGTACAGACAGCTTCATCGTACATTTGCATGCAGGAAACAACTGTCGGTCGATTTTAAATTCGATGGTTGCATTAAGCAATACGAGTCGTCGGCACTCATGCACGCGGCGGGCATCAGAACACGTCGATACCAGTTCATAGGATCCCCAGAATCGGTAGCAGACGCCATTCCAAGCATGGGGCATCCCACGATCTACAGGAACGGTTAATCTGTAGATGAGACTTAGGCAGATCTTTTGCCCTTTTCTCAGTCATAGCGAAGATTTCCTCTGACCACGACCCGGATGCGAGGCAATGGAAGAATGTCTTCGAGTGTCTGTCAGTTGAAAATTCCGAGATGCAGCTTCAAGTACCACCCGTACAACGACCATTCGCTGGAAACCGAGGTCCCTAGGTTTCCATGGCCATTATCATAAGGCCCAGGTCAACAGAATTAATGCGAAGCAACGTTTAAACTGGTGTACAGCTTACCGAAACTTTTTTACCAGGGAACAATGGAAATATGTCTAAACAACTACGAATGCCCAGATAATAGTATGGGTGCCGATTTTCACGGTTTGTATTGGCCAACTCGTTCCATTACTAGGAACTATGACTTACGCAGTTTACCTCGACATTTTGGGCAAGTTTATACTGCTTACATTATGGTAACAGTTTGAAGTTGAACCATTCCCGTATCAGTACGACAGCTTTAGTATTCTTCGATATAAAGCAAGATATAGGCGCGAATGGTCTGAGGAGACTGGGATTAAAGAAATGGACTAGCCTGTACAGAGTCCTGAAATAAATTTCACTGAACACCAGTGAGATGAATTGGGTTGCTAGGCCACTTCGCCCAACATCTATGACTGAATTTCATTAACGCTCTTGGGGAAGAATGGAAAAATTTGACCATCAAGGTATTAGCTCGGTCGTATCAACTTTTCAGAATTTTTCGTGGACCCCTTCAAGTCGAATTCACGTGCTAAAACAGTGAGTGCAAACATTCGATTTGTCAAGAAGGAATACATTGTTTCTTTCTGTTCATCTTTTAAGCATTATTGACATCGGCGCGCGCACGTGAAATCGCTTTGTCGACGCACGATTGCTCAAATGCTCATAATCTATATTATTAAGTAGCGGAAGAATGGAGCAACTTATTGGTTTTATAATGTCAGTCCTTCATAATTTCTACATTTTTTGAGGTAGAAAGTTGAAATTCGGAATGTAGCTTACTATGGGCATGTCCATCTGCACTATTTAGTTTGGTTTTGATTGGTACACTGGGGTGGATTCAGAGAGGACAACATATCTATGTGCTATTTAGTACGTAAAGGCGTGAAATTCAGTATCCAGGTTCCTCTAGGCAAGATCTACATTACTGTGAAGTTTAGGCCTAATTGTTCCAGCGAGGTCGGATTTGCGGGGTGGCATTCACTTGGTCCTTAGAACCATCGCAACAAATGGGCATGTAATATATCATACGTTCGGAAATGATGAGAAAGGAAAGAAGATACGAGTTTTTTTTTTACATTTTCTACATATTACGTTCGAGAGGTAAAAAGTGCAGATAAAGGGGTAAAAATAGATGACTGCAGGATCTGCTACTTGCCTTACCCTACTCGGGGGAGGAGGGGATTAATTTCTTTTTAATAAACGTATAAATGTATTTCTGCTTCACTGCTAAAGCTCCTCCTTGGAATGTTTATAAGATTTTATTATATGCCAAATTGTCTGGAATATGTAAACACTATATATACATCTTTTTTAGATATCTTTGTGCTCTGAGATTACTGCATTGAGATATCGCCTATCACTCGCAAATCATAAAAAAGCAAATAAGGACAATATTCCGGTTATTTCAAGTGCGTGATATCAATGCTATTTTAATGCCATATTACTTAATAAGATTTCTTTTTTTTTATTTGGCAGAAAAAGCGGTAAGAAAAAAAATGAGTGTGAATTTTTCTTATGGCAATGAAGTCCAGCATAAAATGGATGAAATAATTTGTAATTTGAAATCAGAAAGCTTGTAATAAACGTTGAAATTCTTTTCCTTATTCGTGATCCAGCTTAATTTTTTTAAATTCCCTTTAATAAGTGATATCGAGAAGGAGATCAATTTACGAGATTTCTTTTCGGGAGTAGAATACAAAAAAATATAGGCTATGCAATAAAAGTAGCCTACATTAAAACCACACTACTCCTTGGCTAGTCTCTTTAAAAGTTAAGACCACTTTTTGAATATTTCCCCCTGGTTTTTGTATTATTCTTTGTAACTATGCTGTTTTTTTTAACATCTAATGAAATATAGAAAAATTTTAAGCTTATTCTCAAAAGAAAAAAAAAATTGTAGTTAAGAATTAAAAAAATCCTTGCGCAACAATTTGCTTAGTTTAAGTGTGTATTATCAAATCATTCTTATTATGAATTTTGTCATAAAATGTTTTGGTTGTGACATCGAGATTATTTTAATTTCACTGTCATTTATGACAGTATTATTATCAATTGACGTCATATTCATCATTTATATCGTACAGTGTCATTTATATGAAGACGATAACCTTCAACCGAAAAATATTTAAAATAAAGAATTATCTAATAAGTAAAACTAGGCCAAAATCACTTTCGCGTCACCCGCTTTACAGCAGTCAATGTTGAAAGGATGAAGCAAGGATTTCAGATGGCACCTCCTCTAAGAGCCTCTTCCCCTCCCCTCAGGGAAAATTAAAATTAATGGAAATTATTCTTACAAGCCTTGTATTTACTTAGAATTTAGTTTGTCTGTCCTCTTTAACATACAAAGTTTATACTAATACTTTTATTTTAACTAAAAATCGTTAAAATTTGACTGGACTTGATTTTTTATAAAATCAGGAAACTAAAAAAAAAAACCCAAAAAAAAAACACATACACACACCAGTTATTTCTCTAAGAACTCTCCTTGCTTCTCTACACATTTTTTCTAGCGTTCTGGGAGCATCTGGATACCGATTCTGTAGAAATCTTCAGGCTGATATCGAAACCACGTCAGGCCTTTTTCACTTCCTCATTAGAGCTGAACCTCTGCCCTCCCAAGAACTCTTTCAATGATCCAAAAAAAGGTGATAGCCTCAAGGGGATCCGGGCTGAATAGAGGATGTGGAAAGATGTCCCATTTTAGTTCCATCAGTGTGTCCATAGTCAGTATGGCTGTGTGTGGTGTGGCATTGTCTTGCAGAAAACAAAACACCACTGGTAAAGGAGTCCCGGTCGCTTTTTCCTTAGCGCCGGCTTCAGGGACGTCCTCAAAATGTAATACTAGTAGGGTGCATTTATAGTTCGACGTTTTTCCAGAAAATCGACATGATTGATACCCTTAATGTTCCAGAATACAGTCGCCATCACTTTTGTTGCCGACGGTGTCATCTTGAATTTCTTGGGTCGTGGTGAATCAGTGTATCACCACTCCATGCTCGCACGGTTGCTTTCAGGAGAATGGTGATGAATCGATGTCTCGTCGGTGGTTAAAACACGCCTTCGCTGTCACCTTCTCTGTCCTATCACTGTAGAACATGGAACAGATTTCCACCCGGGTGGTTTTGTAATCCTCGGAGAGTTGCTTAGGGGCCCATCTGGCATAGATCTTATTGAATTTCAGCTTATCGTGGATGATGGTCTCCATACCGCCAGTGTTGATGTTCAATATTGAAGCCAATTTTTAGACATGAATCCGCCTGTTGTCCCTTAACAGCTCATTTGTTCGTGCGATGATGCATCATTGATAGCAGTTGCTGGCCTTGCCTTATGGGTTCATTGCCAGTAGATTCTCGCCCTCCTTCAAACTTTTGGCACCAAGCAAAGACGGATGATCGAGACAAACATGACTCGGTGAACCCTTTGAAGTCTCTTGATGAATTTCAGATGCTTTCACACCTTCGTTATGGAGAGACTTGATGATTATTTGTTGTTCCACTTTGATCGACACATCGCTGTCCGCCATTTTGTTTAAACAAACAATTCGCTGTCACGCCCCTCGTACGTTTTCAATTGTTATATTTTTTTAAAATTATTGTAGTAGGCCCATTGCTATTTGATTGAATTGTAAATATTACGATGGCCTAATAATATTAAGAATAACCAACATTGTTTATATTTAAGTGATTATTAGTCAGATCAGTTTGATTTCTGGATTATTGTTACGTTAATTAAAAATAACATTTGAAATCGAATATAAGAATATTCAATGAGCGAGTATGTATAACACAGTTTTTGTAAATAAAAGTGCAGATTGCAGACTTTGTTGGTTACAGGCAACAAAGATGTTATAAAAATGTATATTATTCAAAAATATAGTGATGGATTTTTTATGTTGCTGTTAATTTTTAAATTCTAAATATGTACTAATATGAAGTATGGAGGGGGTAATTTCAAATCACCCATAAGGTAATTTGAAATCTTTTTCAGAATATCAAGGGGAGTACACTGATTTTCTTTGCATTCCCATAAGGGAGAGACATCTCTATAAAATATATAAATCGAAATGAACGTAAATATTAACAGATAGAGATGTGTAGATAGATAAGAAGAATAGGCGCTATTAAAATCTATATAATGTTGTCGAAAATAGAGCACTCAAGAATTTTACCAAGGAGGCGATCCAAGCAAGCAACATCCAGCAGAAGAATGGCTTAGCGATGTACACTGTGGCAGTATTTTATCGAAATATTAATACGATTGAGGAGTATTATAATAATACAAATTTTATTACACGTTTAGGTGCTGTGTAAGATATGCATATTTAAAAAAAAATTATTAAAGCTAAATAATTTTTTAAGTAGGTACAGAGAAACGACCATGAACTATGTTGTGTTTAGTTTGTCATTAATCAAAGGAAGTTGTTGCATAAAATCTTGCAATTAATTTAGGCGGAATCTGAAATGTTTTTTACTATCGGCAGGCATGAAATTTAGAAGAATATTTACAAAAAAACCTGCTTGCTACTTAGAGCGTGTAAAGTAAAAACACTTGCAGGTGCAAGTAAATTAATTTAGATAACTGAATGAGCAAAGTTAACTAGTAAATACATAAAAAAAATGTTTAATCTTAAAATGATGTGTCATTCGCCCATCAATTTTACATCACGTTTACACTTTTTTTTGGGAAGGAGACGATAAGTGACGCTAAATGATGATAATTAAACTTTAAATACCTATATCGTCGCAGTTGTAACGTTATCTTCTCAGAATATTGACATTCGACTTCTAGCTATCATTTATTTGTTTATTTTTTTGTATTCAAACAAAACCGATTCTTATAGTATTAAACCGATTTTATATAGTATTAAAATTATGTATCCATAAACTTTACATTTTCAAGAAAGTCTGGTCTTCTTTTAGCGCATATTAATGGAAATTGTTTTATAAATATTATGCCTGATTTAACATTAAACGCGTTTCTCTAGTGAACTTCTGGCTCCCTTCTTTGTGGAGGAATATACGATAAACACCAGATCGCATGTTCTTATCATTTCACTTTTTTCCACGAGATGAAATGACACTTCAGATTTTCTAGAATTAGAGAAATAAGGCTGCGACGTTGACATTTTTCGCTCATCAAAGGTGTTTAACAAGTGAAGCAATTTTACCTTGTAACATTTAACCGCATTGATAAATCCGTATGCGCAATATTGGTTTCTATTTTGATTAATGATATTCAGATATTATGGAAGATAGCTATGTTTTTTGATAAACAATTTTACAAGTACAGTTTTAATGCTTAACATGTCTGAATCTTTAACTATTGATAAAACGTTAATAAACTTACTTAATGAACTGAACAGCTACGGAATTTCGAAAAGCCGGCTCTCAAAGTATTGTATTCTGTCTTAAATGTGATAAATTGTTAAATAGTTAATTTTTATAGTGAAATGGTTTATCAAGTTTATTTGTCGTCTCTATAAAAAAGATGTAATAGTGAATAAAGTTTTATTTATTGCAAGCCAATTTGAAGCAATAAACATGAGAACATGAGAAAAAAAATAAAGAAGTGATTTTCTAATAAAATGCTCTGAAGTTATTTGAAATCTTTGCGATTCTATAACAGGTTTAAAAAAAAAAAATGAAAAAAAATTGCGACAATCCTCAATTTGTATTACTTCTCTTGGATTGTATTATTTCTCTTGCATTCTTCGAAATGTTAGCAGTAATCTGTTAACATTGTCTCGTTCCCTTTTCCCTGTATCTCCTCTCCATTTCAGAAATATCTTTATGAAACCTTTCATCATGCTGATCAGACATGGTTCCAAGGTTTGGAGGGAAGAAATCTAGGTGGGATGCAGGAAGTGGATTTTAAGAGACATATTGCATCCCAAGGCTAAATATGCATTCATACAATCATTTCACAATAGTTGGACGGTCGTTTGTTGCACACATCCCCAAATGCTTTCCTCGCTCTTCTTTATATTCAATTTTTCATTGAAAGTGTGGATTTGTGAATCAACAAAAAATGCCCTCATATCTTTTTGCGTCACTCAGTTGAAGTAATTTTTTTCTTTCAGACGCAAAATCGCCTCCTTCGGTATCCCATTGCTTTCACAGTTTTTCATGATGCTCAGTTTTATATGAAAGAAGTGCAAGGAAGATTTTCGATTTTTGATTTTGATGCAGAATAGTGTAATTAATTTTAATTCTTAAAAAAAAAATCTTGAGACACGGAAGTTCTGAAGACTACTGCTTGATGGAAGCTTTATTTTGATGACACTTATAATGGTTTGTGGAGGTTAAGGTCCATTGCAGGCAGAGACCTGGAAGATATTTGAAAAGCTTTTAGATGCATTCAGAAAGGAAACAATATGGCATTTGAGTACATGGAACAATTTTCAGAGGCCAGCTTCCGACACGAATCGCAGAGCTCGAAGACACTTCGTCAGTCGAAAGCGCGCAATCCTTCAAGCCAAGTTGCAGTTAATGCATTCTAGACGTGATGGACATTTTCTGCGTCCAGTCTGTTGATAAATTATCATATCTGATGATACTTTCAAAATTGGACGTGTGGTATTTCTGAAGTTCTAAAGAATACAGGGATCCTGGAGGGTTTTTAAATTGTGAAGCATTTTAAATTCATTGTTTATATAAAGTGGAGAAATACCGATGGCCTATGTTTTGTAGGAAAAATTATTCAAGATATGATGTATTAAGTATAAATTCAGGTAACTTATTAGCTTTTCTAAGAAAATTTATTACTATAATGCATCGTTGCAGGTTCAGAACAGAATAAAATGAGTACCCAAATTAGTAGTTGGAGACTTTATTCTTATCCTTGAAGTCCCATGTCATCTTTCCAGTAGATAATTTGGAAATAATCTAAAAATAACAAGCTATTTTGTCATTACAGAAAAGTAACACTGCACAATAAAATTTGACTTTTTATGTACGTACTTCCCAAAATAAAATCGCTCGTTCTAAAGTTTTTTGCTGGGTTTTTTGTTTGTTTGTTTTTTTTGTTTTTTTTTTTATAATTGCAATGAAAACATCATCCTTGCAATAGAGAAATGAAATTTAGACAATAACTTCTCAAAGACCCATTTGGTGACCTTTTCAAAGATGCTTTGACATTTTTCGCCCCATACCTACTTACGTTTTTGTGTGTAAGTTTCTTTAGAGAAAGATTATCTCTGTCTTAGAACTTTAGGCAATAGTTGCGATTATCCCTTCCAACAATCGAGTTTCACGTGCGAATCTTTTCAACAATCGAGAGAATACGCGCCAGTGGAATGAAATGCATGCGCATGTTTTCTCCATTGCTGGGAGATTGGCCTATTAAGCGTGCTCTCTGTTCATTGTTGGATTTGCCTACAGACGGACGTACAGGCCGATCACATAAGCATTTCTTACAAAAACATGCTCAAGTATATTATTTTATTTAAGTATATATACAAAATTTATTCAAAAAGATGGAGCAGATTTCAAATATTTATTTCAAGCAATTTGTAAAAGATAGATGAAGATTCAAGTTTATAGGAAAATGGCGACGCCACATTAGTCGCTTTGTGTGCTGCAGTTTGCGCATGCTATCATCTTTAACCATCTTTTGTAAATTTGATTAGGACGAGGTGGCTGTTCGTTGAACCGACGGTGGCATTGAATAAATAACAGAAATTTAATAAAAAATAAGATGAAATAAAATAAATCAAAAATAAAAAGCTGACGTTTCGCATAGAGGCTATCCCTTGTCAAACGTCAGCTTTTTATTTATCCAGGGTTCTTGCGTCTCGTCCTTTTCTTTTTACAATCGTCAATTTGGCATTGAAAGGAATTTTTAGGCGGGCAGAATGATGCAGAATGTGTTTTATCCTTTATTTTTTTTATTTGAAATTAATTTAAATGCTCTGTTATGGGGCCAACTATAGTCGGCCCCGAGGCCAACGAGATAACAAGGCCTGGAAGCGGAAAAGTCGCTTGAACACCGGGTTGCTAGCAACAATCCAACCTTCATTGTCTCCATCTTGGATGTTAACAATCAGTGTTTTTCCGTTTGTTGGAAACAGTGAAGGTTGGACTATTGCTAGCACCCCGATGGTCAGGTGACTTTTCCGCTTCAGGCCTTATCTCGTCGGCCTCGAGCAACGCCTCCTATAAAGAAAGCCTCCGCACTGAAACGTCATACATAGTTACATCATCATACTTCGTCCGTTGTTAACCGCATTTCTACCAATAATAAGCTCTAAGTTTGGTCGCCAAACAATGTATGACGTTTCAGTTGTTTGGCTTTCTTTCTAGGAGGCGTTGGTACAGCCGACAGAATAGGAGTATTTTGACAATAGCAATGCATTTACAAGTGTTCCTACAAGTAGTCCCCATATTGTTTAGGCAGCGGTCCTGACAGTCGACAAGTATCTGAACACCTTCCGCAAAGACATTGGTAGGCCAGATCCGAAATGATTCTTGCACCGCAGCACGGAATGATGTTATCGGATCCGAATAAGAAACTGTCACAGTTTCGCGCTGTCTTGGAGGAATAGTTTCGTGTCCAGTTCGCGGAAGGTATACGGAAACTTGTCGACTGTTGGAACGGTTCCCTGTAATATACATTATTGTCAATAAAAAAGCTTTATCGACATTTTGAAATATATCTGGTTATTTGTGTTAATGTAAAACTGTCAAGTTTTTGACCATTTATGTTTGAAGTCTAAATTTTCTCTCTTCTCTATGTCTACAGGTTACCCTTGAAGATCAGATGATTATGGGAGCGCTTCAGACACTGAACGAAGACGCCCAGGAGCAGGCGCGCGAAGAGATGCATGCCGAATCTCTGACGATGCACGAATTGGCTCACCCGCCATCGCTGTCGACGCTCAGCCCGATTCTGTCGGATCCGGACGAAGGTGTCGACGCCATGAGCGACGTGGGCAGTATATTTTCGACGACGTTCACTGACCCGCGCGAAACGGACGTGCTTTTCATCCACACGCCACCCATTTCGCCCCGCCAGCAACGTTGCCTCTCGTTGGGTGTGCTGCCCGACGACCGCCTCGCCTCGCCCAAACGCGTGGTCATCGTCGCTGGTGGGGGGCAGGACTACGCGATGCGGACGCCCTCGCCCTCGCAGAGACCGCGCTTTTCCCTGGCCTCCGTGTCCAGTTCGCAGGCGTCGGGCATCGAGATGATCGGTCTCGAAGAGACCCCGGTGAAGATGACTTCAGTGCCGCCGCCTGAATTGGCGAAGGCGGTGAAGCCCGTGCGCCCGAACAACTTGAACGTGACGCCGGCGCCGAGCTTCGAGCGGCTCAATAAGATAAAGAACAAGCTGATGAGCGCTGTATCGCCGCCGCGCTCCATCACGCCCTCGCCGAGGTGCGGCCAGAAGTCGACGAGCGGCAAGGCGGAGCGCGACGAAGCGAACGGCCAGATGTTGTCGGACACGAGCGACGACGAGCTGAACGAGAACACCCCTCTCGTCTCGCCCGTCAAGGGCACCAAGCCGGTCCAGACCCGCCCACCAAACGCCAGATCGACGCACACGCTCGGGCAGAGGCACTCGGTCCAGCTGAGTTCGGCAAGCACGTCCGCCTTCACGGAGCTGTCGCCGCGGAAGAAACTCGACCGCTCGTCCGTGTCGTTCGACGACAGTAAAATCGCCGTCCCGCTCATGGCTTCCGAGCACGACGTGCGCAAGAGCAAGCCACGAACCCTCGCCATTCCCAGCGAATTCCAGTCCAACTCGGTACCCGTGACGCCCACCTCGGACCTTTGCAAGCCCAGAGAGTTCATAACGAGCACGGAGACTGTCATTTAAAGAACACAGAGTCCTTTTTCTTCTAACATAACATTTGGGAGGCTCGAGTCCCCAGTTACAAAATGATTGGTATTCTTCCTTACCTTGCACGCTTTTCATGAAGATTTTGTTTAAGGTTTTTGTTTATTTATTGCTAAAGGTGTAATAGACATGCTATGCTTTCCCTCTCTGTAGCTTCGTTGTCACCTTCTTCCTAAAAATTAAGGAGCCTGTCCAACTCGGTGTCAGTTAACTATGAGTTAAAGGAGACGATTATATCAAGGTTGTACGAGCGATAAGTAAGCGGAACATTAGGAGAAGATTTATAACTTGAATGTGGATAGAAATTAAAACTTAACACCGCGTCTTCTGTTTAGATTGCCATTTACCATTACTACCCCCCGCTTACTAGTAAGCTAAGCATTCATTGAAACGAATGCTGACAGGGAAATACATCTTTAGGGGTATAGAGGTAGTCTTCCAGCTTGAAGAAGAAAGTCAGTTTCTTTCTTTTTGTTAAACTGAGCGGATTCTGGCAAATTTCCTACGGATCACTTGCTTCGAAGTGGCTGACGCAGAGAATCAGCCAATCGTTGAAGAAGTGAACTAGGTTCAAGTCCTACGACTTGATCCTGGTGAGCGAACTTGACTCCGCTCAACTATCTCGGTTTGAAGTCAGCGCTCACTTGAACAGCACTTTTCCCAGTGAGCGATCACTTGAACAGCACTTTTCCCAGTG
>JAHWFO010013951.1:338976-403675 GCA_023313115.1 Rhysida immarginata
AGCACTTTTCCCAGTGAGCGATCACTTGAACAGCACTTTTCCCAGTGTGCGATCACTTGAACAGCACTTTTCCCAGTGAGCGCTCACTTGAACAACACTTTTTAAATAATAACGCGCCTATACATCACACAGATCGTGTTCAGTGTTGTTTCTTAGCTCTAAGCTTGTCCACGTATGTGTTCGTGTTGTTTTTATTATTATTTATTTATTTCTACTACAAGCGGATAAGTAAAACGGGAAGCACTTTGTCGTCCAATGCAAACGATTACAGTATTACCGAAGTGTAAAGCACGTCGCTATCATGTAAATGCATGGCTGTCTGCTTCCTAATCCTTTTTCGAGTAATTTTTTCTTTTACATCGTTTCTATGTGTATACACTCGAGCATTTTGCTTATTACAATGTTACAATGGAGATTGTGTTTATTTATTTATTTTATTTGAAGTTGATCGGTTTCTTTGTGAGATTTTTGTAGTATATTTTTAACAAATTATTTTTAATTTATCTATTTATTTACCTATTTATTGCCACGCGTGTTAATGAAGACAGTTCCGTTGTTTTTTATCTTCTATAAAGGGAACATCATAACGAAGAAGTGAAATAAAGACGTTTACCCAGTGAGTTGTTTGTATGGAAAAACTTTTGTGGAAAGAAAGTGAGATTGAAAATATTGTATATAAAGGTGTGAATATTTTTTTTTGTTGTTGTTGTTGTTACTTAAGGCATACTAAAATGTAAATGTATATCTTTGCGTCCTGTGTAAATATGATGATGATGATGATATTATTGAGCAAATACTGTTAAAACCAACTTTTTATTGTACTAGGCACAATAAGTACTTGAGAAGAGATTGAGCGATAAAGAATTTATTTTGCAAAACCTTGCAGCTTTTTTGTTTCTTTATATTATACGCTTTATTCATACAGGATGGTACACACTGTCATACAATGAAAATTTTGCCTATAGATATATTTTTTTTTACTTTATCCAGTATCCCGCAACATTTGGTTTTACAGGGGTGAGTCAAATGAAAATGATCGGAAGCTTGTGGAAACGAGCAAGAACATCGTCGCTCAGTGAAAAAAAGCCTAAAGAAATCTGTGTACTAGCCGATGGACTTTTACGCAACTGGTATTCGACGACTTGTGACGTAGGGGGTAAGTGTGTCGTCATTAGCGGAGAATACGGACAGGTGTGATTACTACATCGATCGTTTTCATTTGACTATCACACCTTTTACAAAATTACGCGTGATTACTACATGATTAGCCACTATGCAGGACGTGTTCATATACAAAAGTAGTGGCCGATCACCGCGCAAACTTTTAAATGGGCACCAGACAGGAACAACTCATTGCTAATCTTCAAAGTAGAGTCCATCATGCTCGACGGTCTACATCCAACGATCAGCCAGTTGGCGGATGCCCTCGCGAAACCACTCCTCCGGTTTCTGGGCGAAAAAGTCACGCACGACGTCTTCAACCTCACTGACCATTGGCGAAGCGCCGTCCACGTAAGAAGTGTACCATGGACCGGAAGAGATGGTAGTCGGAAGGTGTCAGGTCGGGGCTGTTTGCTGGCTGTGGCAGAACCTCGATTTTTTTTTCCAGCAGTTGACGACACACCTTCACCCGTTGTCGTGCTTGCGCGGGCGTTAGCTCGTGGGGCACAACTCGGCAGCTCCTGTTGAACTTTTCCATGGCGTGCAGATGTCGAACCACACTCGATTGTGAAGTCCCGATGTCTGCCGCTAGTCCACGCGTGGTGCTGCCGGGGTTGGCTTCCACTTGTTGCCGTAGGGTTGTGTCATCCACTTCTTTGGGTCTTCCGCTCCTTGGCGCATCTTCCAGGCCCGTGTCTCCAGAAACACCCTGACCTTCCACCCTGCAAATTTCGGCGGCTGCTGCTCGCGCACTGGTCCTCTTTTTCCAATAGTGACAAAAGAGCCCGCGTATCACCAATTTTTTGCCATATTTTTTACACTGGCTGACGCAGGTGGCACAATGTCTATGACATTCAAATTCGTACTGACGTTTCTTCCCATTCGTTTCTCTTAATAAACTGCGATATACTCTTGTGGTAAATGGTCTTCGCCCAGAATTCGTCAACATCTGGAGACACGAATTCTGATGTGTTTAAATTAGATTTCGAGAAGCATAGGGAACGTATAAATTTAGAGCATGCTATAATTTCAAGTCCGGTATTACAAATTCCAAGTCACTCAAGATGTTATTATAAATAACCATACTTTACATTTCTGGTCACAAACCAATCCACACTTTTGCATGGAAACAAACTATCAATACAGATGGTGCGGGATGTATAATTCGACAGTAATTGGTGCGAGAGTACATTGACTGGTGCACGATATGCTAACTTTATTATTCAAAATGTGGTATGTGATTGGGCAAAAAGTTTAAATTCTTCATCAAGTATGGTTCCAGCAGAACTACTGAAGTGAATAAAGAATCAATCAAGAATGTGGCGCCATCTCACAGAAATACTGAAGTGTCACAACTATTGAGAAGTGCTTGTGGAACAAATTGTATAGGAGAGTTTGGTTCTGTTTGGTGGCCCCCAAGGTTACCTGATTGACTTCATGGATTTCATTTTTTTGGGCTTATGTGAAGGATGCTGTGTATCAAAACAACTCCCAGAACCTTGGATGAGTTGAAAAGCCCATTTCAGTAAGCAAAAAAAGAAATGAGTTATGTAAAAATGGTGATATAGGGCTAAACATGGTGTGTTCTACAAGTTTACCATTGCCACTTTTGTTGTATCTTAGACGGTTAAAAAGTTAACGCTATGATTTGACCCCTTAAAGAGGTCAAAGGTCAAATTTTATGTGAGCATCGGCTTGTGCTTCCTCACTTTCCTCTGATCAAATTGGACTTACCATTGACTGGGAATCGTTATGTCCAACTGCTTGGTGATCATTTGCAGCCCTTCATGGCCTTCATGTACTCTAACAACGATGGGATATGTTCTAGGAGAACAATGCGCCATGTCAGCATGCCAACATTACTCCCGACTGGTTTGAGAGCATTCTGAACAATTCCAACGAATTCGTCAGACATGAACCCCATCGAAGATAAGCTTGGGTCCATGGGCTCATGGGGTCCGCGCCACACATGAACCCTACCATCAACTTGCAGTAACTTGAATCGTGTGCTGTAAATAAAGGCACTCTTGTCGATCTTCTGCTGCCACATCCCATCGGTGCCAAATTTCGCTGCACTGACCTCATAGACACGTTTCTACAGAGAGTCATTTCTCTTTAACTTAGTCGATTTTGGGCGATTGTCATTTCACGTGAAGCTCCTCCACCACCGATTATGTTGAATGTGTTTCCCCTGATTCCTGGCATTAGCCCGGCAGCGTAATTTCCATGCAAGCAGACTTCTTTACAGGATGGCGAGAAGAATTTCGTTCCATACCTCCTTGGGCACTTTCCAAAGCCCAGCGATGGTTATAGGGCGACGCCTTCCGAGACCCCTTTTGAGAAGGCCAAAGCCACAAAAGTCCATTGGGCAGACATCAGGTGACTTGACAGGGATAGCAGAGAAGGGTGCCCACTGATACACCATCTGATTTACATAGGCTCGGTGTTTTCCATTGCCGAGGAGGGGGTGTTCAAAATCGGCTAAGTTAAGGAGAAATGGCCCTCTGTAATAAATACGCCCTTCATCGAAGGATCGTTCTGAGAGATCTCGCTGGTCACTAGCTTTAAGTAGCCGTGATCGCCCACTGCGCTGTCCATGGTGGGAGGTTATGTCGGAAATGAGGTACTCTGTGGTAGACCAGATGCGGATCTTGTCTAAGCGCTTTTGATTGGCTAATTACTCACTTCCTGCGACACACCCATGTTTTGTCTTGTAAAAATTCATTACTAATTAAGCCTCATACTTCTAATAAGAGCCAGAGAACCATTTTATGTATTTATTCGTTATATAGTGAATGAGTAATCGCAAATCTTTAGTTTCTCGTTTTAAAACAGGACCTTAACGCTAGTTTCCTATATTTTCCTAATATAGTCATACGAGGCTTATATTAATTTTCATAATTTTTCACGGGACACTTGGTGAGTTTCCACGGAACATAATTTGGGAACCACTGCCTTAACGATAGGCTATTATTTGAGAAACCACACACAGTAATTCTTCTTGTATGATTAGCATAATTTCTGTATTTCTAGGTTAGAGTAGGTTACGATGCGGAATAACAAGAGCCATTTCTTACCAAAAGAAATGTGTTTGGTGAGACAACAATTGACGAGAGCAATTATAATTATACATATAATATCATGTTATTAATAAAATGTAAACATGAAATCCTCACTCAACTGAAAACTTACCTTTAGGTCGAAATCACTGACGACATTATAGCAGCTTCATCTGCGAATCATTTCCTCGATCAATATGCTGAATCCGGACGGTACTATCCTGGCGGTGGTGTTTTTCTTCATATTATATCCTAAAATATAATATAAGAAAATTTTAGTTCTTTTCAATAAATCACCTTATATCATCCGTTTTCTTTCATGTTCTGCTCTGTTATTCTCACACGCTTTACAAGAACTTGATGAGATATAGCCATAAGTTGCTTGTCGCTTGGCATCTCGATTGGCATATGTCATCGAAGCTTGAATCAAACAAAAAAGTCATCCTCAGTATTAAAAATTGATTCCTGATAAGCGATAAAGTTTAATCTTCCGCTTAAATCTGCTCCGCGATATGGTATTAGAAAAGCGACAAGTTGAAAATAATCGTTGCACCGATAATCAGTTTGACGTTGTTCGTGGGTTTAATTTTATTATAGGACTTCTGCTTTAATTTATTGTCATATTCTCTCTCTTCTTTTTTTTCTCTCTCTCTCTTTCTCTTTTTGTAAAAAAAATCATTTCCTCTTTAATTATTCTTTCAAGTAAAATCGTAAATTTTAATAATTTCTTTCTCTCCCTTCACTGCAACCAATTCACTTTAGAATTTGCAGGGCGCTCATTTGAATTCTTGATGGGCCTTCTTAACCAGAGAATATTTAACATTTAGCTCTTTATTGTGAATGATAAGAGTAAAAATTAAACGACTAGTAGTATTTTAGAGTCTTGGTTTTTGTAGTGGAGATAGACTTTATTACAACGTTTTTATTCAACTTCAGTTTTCAGAATTCAATTTTTTTTTAAATTACAACATATTTTCATTTAATTAAAAGGGCAACTTCTTCAGTTTATTTTCATTTAATCAGCAGCCATATCTTCCGATTTCCACGGTAACTATGTAGAGAAACTCTCTTGATCTTACTTCCATCTAATAGTTAGGGAGCTGGTGTTTTTTTTTTTTGTTTTTTTTTTCTTGGGTATATGATTTTATCGTAACTAAGAATAATATGGAATGAAGATATTGATATTACAAGCGGCCGAAATGAGATTTCTGAGAGGTGTGGTAGATGTTACCGTATTAGATAGAGTGCATAGCAGCACAATAAAGGAGTCTTTAAGTGAGAATGAGAAACTGGAAAGGACTGTGGATAACGACATGACCAACTGATAACAATCTCTTGTCCACAAAAGAAAAGGTCTTTTGTGGACAAGAGGTTGTTGTCAGTTGGTCTTGGTCGAGTCTTTAAGTGTTGAGCCGCTACTTCTCCGCATTGAGAGATCTCAGTTGCCCTGGTATGGCCACGTGATACGGATGCCGCAAACTGGTCTTCCTAGGCAATTGTTACTTTCCAAGCCGGTGGGTAAAAGATCAAGGGGTTGGCTAGAACCAGGTGGCTAGACTACATGGAAAATATGGGTTCGAGTCGCTTGGGTATTACCAGGTAGGACATGCGCCTGATGGCGGAAGATCGCGATCGCTGGAGATCCTCCATAGGGCTGCTGCCCCCGCGACCCTAACGGATAAGCGGGTTTGAAAAGTAAGTTCTTTTTATCGTACTTCTCCATTGGTTTTAATTTGTTAGATTTTATATATAGAAGTAGAGAAAAACATTGGTTGACATATACGTTGCTGATTTTCAGAAATATTTCCAATTTACTCCAAAAGATGTCAAAATAAGCAGAATGATTAAGGGGATTAGTTTCCCCAAAACGAAGGTTATAAGGAAGTAGTGGGAACTATTTAAGCTAAAAAGTGATAGATGCCTGTAGGAGCCATCGCTCTGAAAGTATTGAAAATAATAATAATAATAACGGGTACGCCCTTGTGTCCCAATTCTGGTATAGTCTGCAATTTAGTCCAACAAAGTTACTATAAAGGTAAGATATCTACTTTTGAAGGAAAGATGACATATGCGATCGAATAGACTATCCTGCGCAAAATATACCTAATAATGAAGGGCTTCGAGATCTACTGGAATATATCAGTCGAGGCACGTATAGCCGGATCCAGCCTCCACCACGCCCTGACGGCACAATTCCCCCGTTGCTTTCAGATCGATTCCACCTGTTTCCGCCGCAGTTATGAAATGAGATAACAAACCACTCTCGACGATGGGAATCGCACCAATAATTTATGCGAGAGTTGGAATATTTCTTTCAAAAATTTGGTGGGGAGGCCATTGAATGTACCCGCAAAGATCAGAGTATGGTAGAAACTTCTCTTCTCAAGGAAACTCGCGGAAAATCTCCACAGAAACGAATTAAACGTGCTACGAAGGAGCATCAGAAGCGACTTAAGATCCTGTGCTTAGACTATGTGCAAAAAAAAAGTAAAAAATCCTGTCCTTGCGTGTTCAGTCACGTTGTCGCGAAGTGTTTCACCTAAAGCGAGTCACGTTGCACGGTATCCTAGGTGCTCCTTCAAGTGAGGTAAGAGGTGAAAATCGCTTGGAGCGAGGTTCGAGCTGTAGGGATGGTGTTCGATGATGTCCCAGCGAAACTGCTTCAACAGCGTGGTGGTCTTCTAAGCTGTATGAGGTCACGCGTTGTTGTGAAGGAGGATGACGCCCTCGGTGAGAATCCTGGCCGTTTCGCGACAATGTGGCTGAACACGCAAGGACAGGATTTTTACCAGAAGGGAATATTCAAACTCAAACCGACCTTTTGCTCAAACCGATATTGGAACTATGTTGAAAAATAACCTAATGTATGTACTACCAGTTGGCTGTATTGGTTGTATGAAATAAAATGTACACGTTTCACTGCAGGCTTTGTACTGCAAAACGTGGATGTGCCCCAAAATGATGGTACCATATGCGGCGGTACTGCACTAAAGGCTGAGACGAAGCCGTCCAAAATCATTTCCGTGTACCTTACTCCTGTAAGACAACCGTTCTAGAAAAGAGGTCCCACCAAGATGCCATTCCATAGTCCACATGACACATTCATTCTCCAGTTCTCCTGATGTGTTGCAAGAACTGCGCCTTAACGCTCTCGGCCACCGAGCCGGCTGTAGTAGTATACAAGTGACTGAAATTTGTTTTAGTGTTTCTTATCACTTTGTAACACTTTTGATATAAGGTACACAGAATAAATTCACTTAATTTTTAATATATCAAAAATCAATACAGGATTCAATCTATGAGTCAATTCGATTCAAATCTAAATTTTTTTTATTCCTATTATTTTTTATACCTGTCCGAGACATTTATTAACAGAAAATGGAATAACATTCCTTACGATTTTTTTTTCTCCGTCCCCAACAATGGTACGAATGCGAAACTTGAGATATGCATTCTTTGAAGTTTTTGGAGTATGCGCGCAAAGTTTCCGTTTCTTCCGAAAGATAGCGTACGTGCAACAATGGAACAACATGGCGTCTGTAAGTGATGTACGTTACAAGCAGCGCGTTGTCATTGAATTTCTCTCTGCGGAGCAAGAAACGGTTGGAAACATTCACAAACGTTTATGTGCAGTTTATGGAGCATCAGCAGTCGACAGAAGTACGGTTCGGCGGAGCTCCAAGATTTGCCACGGTCGGGGCGGCCATCCTCGGCTGTCACACCTGAGAAGATGCAGCGTGCTGATGCGCTCATTCGTCAGGACCGATGCAGAACGACTCGGCAGTTGGCGCTGGAGCTGTCAATCAGCAGAGGAAGTGTGGGTGAAATCATCCGTGCTCTTGATGTCATAAAAACGTGTTCACGATGGGTTCCGCGCTGTCTTACGGAGGAACACAAAGCTTTGAGAAAAAATATTTCTTCTGGGTTGCTGCAACGTTTTGAAGCCTTCTTGTCCCAGATTGTGACAGCTGATGAACCTGGTGCACCATTTTGAGCCCGAAACAAAACGACAATCGACGGAATGGCGTCATCCGCACTCTCCACAGAAGAAAAAATTCAAAGCAACTGCTTCTGCTGGTAAGGTCATGATCACTGTGTTTTGGGACTGTGATGGTGTCATACTCATTGATGTGATGTCGAGAGGCAGCACCATTAATTCCGAGGCATATGTGAACACATTAACCAAACTCGAGAAGCGCTTTCAGCGACTTGAACGCCATAACAACCCAGCTGATTGTTTGCTTCAACACGATAACGCTCATCCTCACACCAGTTTGAGGACGTCTGAACACATCACGAAACAGGGATGGACAGTGTCACCCTACAGCCCTGACCTAGCGCCCTCAGACTTTCACTTGTTTGGGCCATTGAAGAATGCCATTCGTGGAAGACATTTTGAGGATGACGAAGAGGTGATTCGCACAGTGAAGTCATGGCTGCGTGAACAGAACAAGGACTGGCATCGACAGGGCATAAACGCCCTTGTTTCTCTCTGGAGAACGGCCATAGAACGGGACGGAGATTGTGGAAAAATAGGGAGTATAGAAGAAACATCATTCTTTTGTGTGTATAAGTTTCATTGTGTTCAATAAATAATTGTTGAAGAAAAAAATTGTGGTGCATTACTTTCTGGGCTACCCTCGTATAAAGGTTTCTATAATAAAAATGGAAATTTTTCCTAAGTTTTTTTTGCTTATAACATGCAGGGAATCTTGACAATCTAGTGCCACTTTGCCATTTGCAAGACCTACTCCTAGCAGGTATTTCATTTCAGGTTTTGGATACCATGCTATACACTTTAACTATTGATGACTTGAATTTGTGTATAGGAGACTTACATATTGCTTATCCGAAAATTTTGAAGCAAGTGACGGATGATATTCCTCTTTGATATCCTCAACCTGAAAATGGGATTGAAGAAATCGGTTGGCCTGCCCAGAGCCCCGATCTCTATCCCACTGAACACTTGTGGACGGAATTGGAAGATTGACTACGAGCTAGAGCTTGCCTTCCTTCATCCGTGGCTGAACTAATTAGAACAAACCTTTCTGCAGCTGCGTATCAGTTAAACAAAAGAATTCACAAAACATTGCCAATTGAAATTTGCGTACGACCGATGAGAATTGCTGGTCCTGACTTATTGCCTGCCTCGTAGGCTATATTAGATTTATCCAACAAATGCTGCAGATACAATTTTTAAGAATGTTACTAGCGTTTTTAAAAGCTATAAGCAATAAAAATTTCAATAAAATTAATTTTATTTGTGAAAAGGAGAAAAAATAGAAACTGAGTTTTTTGTTCATATAGGAAATCCATTAAAATCATAGCCAAGTGCGTCATAGTGTTATATAGCGAGATTAGACGGATGCATTAAAGTATTTACATGTTAGTCAAATCAGTGATAATGAAATATTAAACGTGATATTGCACTAACAGCTAAAAACAGGTCACTGTCGTCAGAGGACGATGTTGTTAACGCTATCTAAATCAACCGGGACCTTCAAATATCATCACCCCATTTAATTCCTTCCGTCTCTCGGAATTTCAAAGTTACTAAGCGATAAGAAGACCTTGGTAGCATTTACCGCGATTCTTTGATTAATCTTTACAAAAGTCCATTAATCTATAGGAACCTATTTTTCAAAGACTTAAGTGGCTCAAATGTTTTGCGTACTGCATTTGTTATAGGAGCCATAAAAGGTAAATTAAAATGATGAAACACTTTCGCTTAAACTTCCTTTAATTCTTCTCTGACCTTCAGGGAATTATAAAGCGAGTTAGCATTACGATAGCCTGACATTGTACTTAGGAATAACTTTCCCTCTTATTTATTGTTTATCTGATTTCTCAATTTATGTATTTATAACGTCACTCGTTTGGTTTGTCATCTTTATGGATTTCATTGCAAAGGTTTTTGAATCTTTTCCAGAATAATATTCTCTGCGCCGAGCAACTGGAGCTGGCAATTTCTTTATTGCCAAAAGACGCATTTTTAGAAACGAGCGTTTGACTATATTTAAATATTCATATGCTATTATATTTTTTCCATTATACAATAAATGAGAAATTTAAAAAGAGAAGCTGCTTTAATATTAAGTGTTCGGATTTTTTAAGGCAGTTGTCAAATTTCGCCTCTTGAATATATAGCGTGTCCCAATGGTACACGTCCAAAATGAAAAACTGAGTAGAGGACCTCAATACCTAGGAGAATCACCCCTATATATGTTATCCGAAGTATAATCGTTATGGAGATATGAACGATTTAGTGGTTTTGTCAGTAACCCCTACCTTATTCCTTTTTCGGCAATGTATATCGTTTTGAGAAATTTTGTTAGTGGAATTGTATTCTTTGGGCAACGTAGTATTAAATTTCAGGAAATGGACGAATTGCGTAATGTTTATAGGACATTTTTTGTTTCATTTGAAGCATACCATGTTCCTAAACAATTACGCTGGATAAGTTTTGGGTCACCCTGTATATGAAAAAATTATACAAATATACAAATTGTCCAGCCTCCCCTGGCATTACAACTGCCTTTATTCCCCTTGGCATAGATTCAATTAGGTTTTGGCATTCTTCGTTTGTAATTTTATACCAAACGTCTCGGACAATAGTTTGAAGCTCATTGATGTTGGTTGGCTTTAAACTTGAAATTTTCTTCATGATGTTCCATATCTCCTCAATGTCCGGGATATTCCCAGGCCACTTTAGCACCTGAACTTGTTGGTCTTCTAGCCAGGACATTGAATATTTAGATATATGGCAAGTGGCCCCGTCTTGCTGATAAATAAAATCACCATTGCCATAAAAATTGAGTAGTAGGAATTAGATGATCTGCCATTATTTGGGTGTAGTAAGCACTGTTGACACTTCCCTTGATGAAGCAGAGACTTCCAAGTCCATGAAAGCAAAGAGTACCATACACCACAGTACTTGGAGGAAATTTGACTCTTTGAGCAATACAGGCTGGATGATACATTTGGTCTTCTTCCGAATGACTCTTTCTTGCCCATCATTAAATAATGAAAATTTTGACTCGTCACTAAAAATAACATTTTTCCATTCATCAATTGTCCAAAAATGATGGTCTTTAGCCCATTGATAGCATTTTGCCTTCACTGCTTTTGTCAACAGTGGCTTCTTTACTGCAATGTATAGCCCATTGATCTTAATCTTCTTGCTGCTGTTTTTGCAGATACATCGTTTCTCGTGATATGATTCCATTGTCCAATCACTTGTTTAATCGTTGTATTTTATTTATTCGCCCTGAGATGCTTATCTTCCTTTGCAGTTGTAACGCGTTTTCTTCCAGAGTGAGGCAAAACATTGGTCGTTCCAAGTTCTTTATATTTTTTAATGATTTTGTTAACTGCACTTAGTGTTAAATGCAAACACCTAGCTATTTCCACTTGCTTTTCGTTATCTTTCCACTTTTTAATAATCAAATCTCGGATATGTTTTTCAATTTTTGCGGTTGGTGGCATGTTGTTATTATAACGTTTATTTTACCTTGCCCAAAGAATACAATTCCACTTAACAAATTTCTCAAAACGACGTACATTCCCGAAAGCACACATTTTAACCGAATAAGATAGGGGTTACTCATAAAATCACTAAATCGGTAATATCTCCATAATGGTAACATTTCGGATGATTCTCATAGGTATTGAGGTATTCTACTCAGTTTTTCATTTTGGACGTGTACCTTGTATATTTAATCATCCTTGTGCAAATTATTTGAAACAAACAATTTCAAGTCTGCGGGGATCCTTTGTGCTTTGTCGAAGCAAGTAAGCGTCATCTCTAGGAGTTATTTTCTTCTTACGACCACACTTTCCTTTACGTTTAAGAGAAACCAATTCAATTTCCTGCTTAACTTGATGAGACGGCTAAACTCACACGAACTACTGAAGCTATTTCTCTATACGTCTTTGCTGTGTGTTCGTGCAGAGTTACGTACTTCGTACGTTTTCTAAGTGTCACTTCCATCTCGAACGGCGCACAGTGGGGCAAGGAGCCCTGAAAGTTGGCATTAAATCAAATACTCCGTGATTTAATTTCTGCGTTTTATATTTCTTTACAGTTGTGTTAGAAGTGTTGTAAGACGGTAAACCTATTTTTTTTTTGCTGTTTATTTACTGATGAAAGTATTAAAAGTTTGAAAAATTTACATTCAGTATTGAAAGCCTTTTCAGAATTTAGACATTCCCCAATGAACA
Source organism: Rhysida immarginata (assembly GCA_023313115.1). Taxonomy (NCBI): domain Eukaryota; kingdom Metazoa; phylum Arthropoda; class Chilopoda; order Scolopendromorpha; family Scolopendridae; genus Rhysida; species Rhysida immarginata. The sequence continues at coordinate 351,417 of JAHWFO010013951.1, forward strand.
TTGTAGTAACCTTTAAAAATATATTTCGTCTTCAGAATCCGAAGATATTTCTTCATTCCTGTCAAAATTATCATCATCGTCATCAACAGCATTATCACTATTATTAATATCCTATTATTAATATGTTCGGTCCAATGAATATTGTTTTGAAAAGTTACATCTAGAATGTTAATGCATGTTACATTTTGAATATTATGATTATTTACAGATACTTTGAAGTTAAGATTAAATTTGGGCTTCTTTGGATGGAAAGCAAGCATGACATATGTTTGTCAGCATTAAATTTTAATTTGAACGCGGTGAAAAAAGAGCAAATATGAGCAGAAAAAACAAATTAATTTATAATGAATACACATTACGAAAAGCCTTGAAACATACCTAACCATTGCTCATAATGTTTCCTATGACAACTGTTTCACACAATAAAATACATTAATCTAATAGTGTAAAATTACTAAAACTGTAAAAATCATTATATACCTGAACTTGAAGCTTCCATAGTAACAACTTCAAAAATTCAAACACTGCGATGAAAATAAAATCATGCATACAGTGAACAGAGTTTACACATGAACCAACCAGTGCAACGTCTACAGCGAACTCGCTAACGAATGTCTATATGCTACTTCATTTTTTAATTTTAATGCCAACTTTCTGAGCGTCTTGGCTCTTGTGCGGGGGTCGAATCACGTCTGCAGATTTCTAAAATCTGATGAAATACTGTAGCTGCTAACGTAACGATTGCATCAGCCAATATAAAAAAATAATCAAACTGACTTTTCGTGTTTGTTTTGAGTACAGGATTACGAGTAATATAGAAAACTTGCTTAATTAATTAATTGCAATTGATTTGCAGAAGGATGTATATTCAAGAGACAAAATTTGACAAATTTGCTTAAAAAATCTGATCAATTTTTATATTAAAACAGATTCTATTTTTTTCCTCATTTCATGTATAAAGGAAAAAATACATAGCTTATGAATATTAAAATATTATTCTATTCTCCGTTATTTAATTTAAATTTTTATAAGATATAAATAAATTAGAACTGGAGTTAATGCTCCAAACATAAAGTAAAACTATTACATAAAAATAAAAATTAAAAAACGAAAGGAAAAATTATCCGATTATCATTTTTGAAAAATCATGTTTTGGCCAGGTTTTGAGGCAATCTGACCCACCGTGAAGTGTCCTAAAGGCTACTAAGCAATCAAAGTAGAGCCCAATTTTAGGGCAAGGGTCTAGCTCGCAATTGGTGGAGGCCAATGAGCTAGGCACTCGTAGTCTCTGGCTCGAATCCAGGCCACAAATATTTTCCTTTCGTTTTTCATCTTAACATGTTTACCTTATGTTGGACCATTATCTCCCGTATTTATTTATAACCCCCCCCCCCCAGGTATTTTTTTATTATTTTGCTCCTTTTTTTAATGCCTGTATTTATGGAGAGCGATCTTCAGTATAAACAGGCCTATGTGAATCACTACATGTCCAGAAAAAAAAATGGAATTGATTTGTTTAGTTAATGAAATGATCACCAGAATCCTCCACTGCTTTTACCGTTTAGCGATCTTTATTGTTTCACTTTCATATGTTTAACGTCGCGTCGACAGCAACACTATTTCACACAGGCATTTTTGCACACACACATAAGGTTTTATTCCTTGCATACTTTCTCAAGACACCCACGACCTGGAGCCCGGCTCTATTTTTTCTCGAAACCTCGTCATCAAGACCTTCTCAGGCCTGAGGAGAGGGGGATTCGGCATTGTTTCGGGGACTATGGAGCTCAAAGGGGATCCATGAAGGGGAAAATTATTAAAGGCTGCGCCGGGGCCTTGTTATGCGACGGTCCTGCTCCTTCTCTCTTAAACCTGTTTCCCATATACAGAGGATAGAATACGTGAAGACTGAACTATTTACAGCTTTTTGCAATTGGTAAAATGTAGTTTGCAATTGAAAAAATAATCTTTTCAAATGAAAAAATAAACTGTTAATTCCAAGTTCATTCAATTGCAAACTACATTTTACCAATTGCAAAAAGCTGTAAATATGCAAAATACCTGATCACGTAACTAACAGCAAACTGGTGTCCGTTGGGATAGGAAGGGGTCAATCGCAGGTGTGTCGTGATAAAGTTTCAATCGCTTGATCGGAAAGATGGTGTCAAAAATTGATAGGTTTAGGGAAGACTACATAACTATCTTTACGACGCCAATTACTCGCATTCTGCAATTTCATTTCTTTGGCGAATTTATAAACACTTGAAAAACACGTGGATTAGTGATTTCCAAAAGTGGTGCGAATAATTGCATAATGTAAAAAAGCGAAAATCCGAAATTCCTGCGTCACTGGACGAATCCGGACCCTCTAGGCAAAGGACGGTTCCTAAGCGGAGCAGTGGTGTCAGAAACTCCGCATGGGAAATTAAGTGGTTTTCGTAGGTCAAATTCAGGTATTTCCAGCAAGACGTTCTGACACCACTGTACTGACAGGAAATCCCTTCTCTTTATAAAAAACGATGTACAGAAATTTGGGTCCATACGGACAAGGCGTACAGCCATATCTCAGCATCAACGGATGCCTACTTGTCAAAGAGGAAACGACAATTCGTGCAATTCCAGTTAAATCCCCCGACGCATCGCCGCTATATTTCTGCGGGTTGGGCTCTTGAAAAGGGGCTTAGGAAATAGATGACGTTGCATAGTATAGGGATTGTAGAACGCCTGTTTCCACTGTACCAAAGCCCGACATCGCAGTTTCCACTGTACCGAACTTCTGGGAGGCACTGGAAGGAGGAGGTTGCTCTACACCATTTTGCATACTTTACATATGTCTCTCAGCGATTTCCAAACTCTCTCTTAAAGACTTCGAAACCACAGAAGTTTAAGGATGAGGCTTCTAGGGACTTAACCGGGATGGATGAAAATGGAAGATCACCTTGATTCCGGTTCCTGCTTCCTTTTCTACACAGTAGGCACGTGAAGTGTAGCTCGAGCCGTATCAACATGGATGTGTACCATAAAGATAGGGAATTTTTTGATGGTAAATTGGGTCCATTACCTTCTGTTGAAAGTCGGCTGAGTTGACTTTAACGTTAGCAACTTGGGCTTACCCGGAGCAATCTATGCAGCCGCCAATCACAAACTCTTTGGGAAAACTTCTTGCATTGGTTGATGAAAGTACACGTTCTTTGCCGTCTTTATGACGGTAATGAATAGCTCGTAGCTTATTGGTGATATCGAGGTATACCTAAACTTCATCTGTTGTGTGCAAGGTACCGTTCGTAAAGCTTTCTGGAGTTGTTGAAGCGTTTGCGGATGTGCAGTTCTGTCAGATGATGCTTCTATGACACATTTTTTGCTTCTTGGCTGCATGACGCTGTGTAGGTGGGTGTTCAAAGGACATCATAGCCCGAACTCTCTTCATGTTGGCTGTGTTATAAGTAGCCTGATTCTGTTTCTAGTTTGTTTCTCACTGCCAGCCCTGTCCTAAGGTGGAAGCTATTTGTTCCTCTGAACTTGATCTATATATTGAATCATTTCCAATTATTATGGAATAACTTAAACCTTGGTCGGAAAGGGCGTATATGTACGTGTTCAATTTTGCAACCATTTAGACTTAATATTGTCAGCTAACTAACTACGTAGACGTATTCTACACTGAGTGAGCATATTATTATGACCACCTGACATGTTTATGCAAATGCGCGCACGGACGTCGCCACAATATAAAAAGGGAAGCTGAGTGTCGTCGACAGCAGTAGACGTGTTCCATTCATCAACTATGGGTAAACGACGCGACTTAACAGCCTTCGAACGCGGGATGATTGTAGGTGTTCGGAGCTATGGAGCGAGTATCAGCGAAACCGCAGCATTCGTGGGGTGCTCAAGAGCAGCCGTCGTTAAAGTATTTATAGACTGGACGGTTAGCCGGAAGACGGGGTCTGAACGTTCGCGTTGTGGCCGCCCGCGGATGGTTGATGATCGGACAGAACGGAGACTGTCACGACTGGTAAAGGATAACAGAAGGGCAACTGTGCATCAAATCACTGCTGACCTTAATCAGGGGTCCTCCAAAATGGTCTCTGAATGCACTGTCCACCGCACACTGCATCGCATGGGATACGGAAGCCGAAGACCTGTCCGCACACCTTTGCTGTCTGCAGTCAACAAGCGGAAACGACTCCAATTCGCTTAGGAGCACAAGGACTGGACTATCGAGCAGTGGTCTGACGAGTCACGATTTCAGTTACATCATGCAGACGGCCGCGTGAGAATCTGGCGGAAACACTACGAAAGCATGGACCCCACATGCATGAGTACAACCCTTCAGGCCGGTACGGGCAGTGTTATGGTCTGGGGAATGTTTTCCTGGCATGCGTTGGATCCGTTAATACGTGTTGAACAATGTCTGAATGGCACAGCATACCTCCGTATCGTCGCCGATCAAGTCCACCCTGTCATGTTGATGGCGTACCCCAATGGAGATGGCTACTTCCAGCAAGACAATGCGCCATTGCACAGAGCTCGTATTGTGCAGGAGTGGTTCCAGGAACATGAGGGGGACTTTACCTTACTTCGGTGGCCCCCACAATCCCCAGATCTCATTCCAATTGAGCATTTGTGGGGCGAAGTCGAACGAACCATCAGACGGGTGGATCCACCACTGTCCAATCTAGCAGCACAACTAGACAGTGCTCTCCATCAGGCATGGTGTCAGATTCCTCCCACCACCTTCCAACATCTCGTGGAATCAATGCCACGAAGAATCACCGCAGTATTAAAGGCAAAAGGTGGCCCAACGAGATACTGACAGGGTGGTCATAGTAATATGCTCACTCAGTGTATAGTTCGTGTGCTTTAAGTAGTCAAGAGAAATCGTGCAAGAAGGTCATAATCGTTCATTGTTAACTGCCGCAATCCTATGTACAAGTGCCCTGTTATACGAGGGATACTTGTAAATGACATCGCACTCTTTGGTAGGAATGGGAGAACCAAGATTTATATTGACTAATAATTATATAATAATTGAGTAATAGATAATGGTGATAACCTTAAATAGTGTAGAACTGCCAACTATTTCTTGTCCTAGATTATGGTACAGGACGATCAATGTAGACGACTCGATATGATTCTCTTAGAAAAAGAGGAAAATTTATAAATTAATTTCAACAGTTGATGATAAAAATTTTAATTAAAACATTGCCTTAACGAATACAACTTAATTAAAATAAATGCATCTTGTTTCGTGATGAACAGCCTTTGCTTATTTCGGCGAAGATAGTAATGAAAAGTTTAATTTTTAATTCAATTTCATTAACACGTACGTTATTTCCATTTACGCTAAAATTGTGTTAGCGCTCCTTTAAAATGAACAACAAAAAACCCCAAAGGACTAGGAGATGCGCTCTATAAATTAAAATTAAAATAAAACAAATATATCGGAGCTATTTTCTCAGCTAAATAATTCAGTCGATTGCCATATACAAATATAGATTTACAATTTCCATTGATTAGCATCGCGACATTTTAATCGTTATGGCTTATTTAAATTGGACAGTAACCTATTAATTATCCGCTAATTATTATAATAATAATTAATATTAAAAGTATTAAAAGAGAGATTCTTCGTGTCTACCGTTCACGTGGAAAACGCTAATGCAACAAAATTAATCATTTTCTAGTTATCAACTGGTTATCAGATTTCTGCCAAACCATCCATTCATTAGCTGCTCTCTGGTTGTCAACTGGCTGTCATCGACGTTGGTGGGTTGAATATTAATAAGAGGCTCGTGACTTACTCAATTGGACGATCAACCATTAATCACAAAACGCTATTTTCGAAAATCATACGATTCATGTCGAATGGATTTTAAACTTGACAAGGTTTTGACGAAAATAATAAAAGAAGTACGTTCAACGCAGATTATATTACAGCATTTTGCCATTTTCATGATTTGATCTGAAACGTTTACTACAGCGGAACATTTCTATTAGCTTATATCCAGCTGCACTGCAAACATTCCAAGAAGGAGCTTTAGCTGTGACGCAGTCCTTTTAAAATTGAGAATGAGAATTTAAATTTTAACAATAGGAATATATATAAACAATGGACATTGATTACAAAATCCGCATTATTAGCTGGTATACCTAGTAAATATATATAAAATGCTGAAGGAAACATTTTTTTAAATCTGATACTTACATTTGTCCTCTATGTAATGCACTATTCACTTTTCGATATAGACCCCATCCCTTTCCACGCATTGCACCATGCGGAAAGGAATTCCGGAGTTGATGTAGACACGAGGATTGAATGGCATCTTTCACCTCGTCGTCAGAACACAACTCATGTCCCTTAAGGTGCTCTTTCTTCTTTGGGAAGGGGTGAAAAACGCAAGGTGCAAAGTCTTTCATCTTTGAACTGCTGTTTTTCAACTTTGAACTGTAGGGGCTGCAGCATTGCCTCTGGTGTGAGGCGATCGTGTGCGGGCGGGCGTTATCGTGCTGCACAAGAGGGTCCAAAGTTGCCATTCAATCCTTGTATCGACCACAACCCCGAAATTCCTCTCTGACGGGTTCATCCGACTAGTTACGTGTTGGCGCAATGCGTGGAAAGGGATGGGGACTATGTCGAAAAGTGAATAGTGCATTACATAGAGGACAAATGTAAGTATCAGATACAAAAAAAAAAAAAATGAAAATCAGTTAGCAAATAAAAAGTTACGGACCAGGAGGCAAAAATTCTTGAACAACTCTCGTACTGCACAATTTATTTTACAGTTTTTGACAAGGGTATATAAACTATTGCTTGCAACTGTATGTGTAAGTCTATCGATTGAAAAAACATCCGTATTAATGACTGGTATATCTGGTATATTGCTAAACGTTCACGTTTGCCAAGCAATACAAACTATGTACTTTATGGTAATCATAGTATGTCTCGTACAAGCATGTGGATGCACCGCAATAATTAGTGTAACATGAGTAATTGAGGCAGACAGTGTCTGCATAATGCGCAGAGCAGTAGTATATTAAAAAATGCAAACCTAAAATATTCATGTTGTGTCTTATTACCGTAATTTTCGGATTATAATACGCGTATTATACAATTAAAAAGTTAAAAATCGTCACTACGCATTATACAAAAGTGCGCATAATATTCCGATTTTGATGTGAAAATTTCTTTATTCCAAAAAAATACGCAGTTTTGAATTCAAAATACGTTAGATTTGATTTGTTTGGTATTAACGTTCTTTTCAACTGCGATGGTCATTTCAGGACGGCGTTATAGGGGCCGCAAATTTTGCCTTGTAAGGGTTCTTTAACGTGCAGCCGGCAAACGACTGCACGGGCCTAACGGCATTCCTTCCCTTCCGAAGGAAGTGCGTAATCTCAGGATTTTCCCCCTGAAAAAATCCTCGTCGTCCTCGGCCGAAGTCGAACCCGCGTCCTCGGGTATCAGAGGCGATCATGCAACTACTGAGCTACCGAGGCCGATCAATACACGTTATCGTGAGTCATCAAACCAAATGCAAAGCTCTTGGATGGGATGCTAAGCTCTAAGCTAATGTGAATGGGGGGTTCTAAAAATTTAGGCGTCGACTACTAAGGTCATTTTGCGCCTTTTACACAAGTTATATCTGTACGCAGCCCGGGACAAACACAAACATCCATGCCCACCGCGGGATTCGAACCCACGGCCAGGCGGACTCGAGAACTATAAAGCCTTCTCGGCCACCTGGTTGGCCCAATGTGAAGGATTTGAATAATAAATTTTTATTTTGTTCTATGATGTTCACTTTTTTTTTTACAGTAAATTGCATGTGCATAATACACGGATGCGCATTATACACGAGGAAGTTATCCAAAACTCACCAAAAAACTAGATGCGAATTATAATCCAAATATTACGGTATAATGCTTGTTTATCGAATATTTATCGTAGCTCTCTATTTCTTATATTCATTTCTTGGGAGTTGAAGTTCCATTGCCTATACATAAGACTACAGCAGCTGCTAACAACTGATAATATCGATTAGCTGTTGATAACAATATGCTTAACAACACTTAGCTATTGACAGCATTCATCTTAATAGAATTTAGCTATTGACTAGGCCTACTATTGAATACAATTAAGCCTAACAGCAGTACAAAAGGCAAAAATTCTTGAACAACTCTCATACTGCACAGTTTAGTTTATAGTTTTGACAAGGGTATATAAACTTTTGCTTACAACTGTATGTGTAAGTCTATCGATTGAAAAACATCAGTATTATTGACTGGTATACCCGGTATATTGCTAAACCTTCACGTTTACCAAGCAATACAAACTACTTTATGGTACTCATAGTATGTCTCGTACAAGCATGTCTCGTACGAGCATGTGGATGCACCGCAATAATTAGTTTAACACGAGTAATTGAAGCAGACAGTGTAAGCATAGTACGCACAGCAGTAGTATATTAAAAAAAAGACTTAATATTAAATTAGTTCTTGATGGCAATAATAGGCCTAATAGCTATGGTACTGTTAGCAGTGATATTCTAATGATAGATGCAGTCAACAATACTTGTACAGGATGCTTCAATAAAAACTATTCATCAGAAAACCATAAAATTTTGGGATGCCTTAACTACATGATGGGAATTTTTTCAGAAAAAAAAGAAGTTATTTCCAAAACTACCAATAAAGGGCGCATTTCAAGATGAAATACTGACAGATGCTATTTTCCTTTTACTATGCTAACTGTGTTTTTTACCATCTTCCAGAACTTGCTTTGCTGGTAAAATTGTCTTACCAAAATCTACTATTGAAGCTTTGCGAAAATTTCGTTCTTTGATGCAGTTACGAAAAGGTCCACTCACTGGCACTGACTAAAAACAGGCTCACTGGTTGTTTAGCCAGAAAGAGGACGAAAGCGTGTTGAACTTCATGTTAGATCAACGTGCACTTGGTCTGCCGTGATTCCATTTCATCTCTGCCAGAAGTTAAGGACACACAGCATGTCATGTGCGTAGCATTCCAAGACCTAGAATGATTTCAACCGTTGATGGGTACAGATGGTAGGAGACATTGGTGGCCATTATGTTGAGCATGTTTTGTAATCATTAAGAACAATAAATGGCGTAATTCATTGTTACGTTCTCCATAAAGCTATAATACGCCCTCTATTGGTGGATTTTGTAACTAATTTTTTTTTGGCCTGGGAAAAATTCCCATGATGTAATTAAGGCATTCGCAAAATTTCATTATTTTCTGAAGAATAGCTTTTGCTGTAGCAAGTTACGAAATTTGAGGCACCCTGTATTTAACTTTAATTTGAGACACCCTGTATATGTCAACCAAAGTACCAAAATTTAACCGTTCAAAATGTTTATAAAATTTGAATTTTTAGTTTCATTTTTAATTTCATTTTCCGGTAATTTGTCGGCCAACCAGAATAACTTTCTCGTATTGATAAAACGACACAAAGCAATTGTAACGGGCGCATGCTCCAAGAACACGTCAACAATACTTAAATTATAAACAAAAAGTAACATTGTATTCATTCATGAAACTCAATACGAATCGACTGACACATCTCTTGCCATATTTTGGTGTTCTTAACGGTCACTGTTAGAGCACGCGCTTGAAGGAGTCTACGAAAATGCCTTGAAAGTTGATACAGCCGAGCTAAGATCTTGATGATGAAAAGAGAATTCGAAGCAGTAAATCCATTTTCAAGTTACTGTGCAAGCAGCAGACGGACGAATAAACCTTTCAAGGATCCATTCTGTAGCTAAAGCTCCTAATAATGGAAATTCCATTTTGCTACGTAATATTCGCATAGTCAGGTCGTGATTAGTCTCTTTAAATACGTTTTAAAACATTTAATACCGGATTTGAATAGATATAATCTAAAGGAGGAATACAAATTTTAATTTTAATTCAAGCACATTCAAAATAATTTCTCTTTAAATAGTAACAAAAAGAAGAAAAGCACCAAGTCCGGCTATGGCAATACGTTTTAGGATCCTATCCGGATCTAACTTATTCTTTCTTTCTTATTATTTCCCAGGAATATCATTTATCTCAGCAAAAAAGTTTAAATTCAGCCGCTCCTTCGCTTTTCAGATTAAAATAAATTCTTCCTCCTCCTCTTCTTCTTCTTTTTCTTCTTAGCAATATGAATGTTTACTTTACTTGGCTGGCATCAAAAGCCATGAACATTTGCCCATTGCTATAATTTATTTTCAATGATATAAATCAAAGGAATGTTGTAGCCAATGGAAGAGGATCCCATGGGCTGACTTTACCAAAATAGTTTTTTCAGTGAAGCTGAAAATAATTTTGAAAACACTTTTGAATGGAATGACAGACAATGTTTTATTAAATTTGGTCACTCAAAAATCCAATCCAATCCCGTCCAATCCAACTCAAAAATTTTGTTTTTTACCGAAATCGACGGAAAAATCTTGATTCGTGATGACATATTAAAATTTTGAAAAATAATTTTCTCTCTAAGTAAATAATTTGTCCAGCTAACTCCTCTGAAACGGTAAACAGCAAAATCAAACGAAAGCACTATCTTACAAAGAGACTCCACGTATTCGGTCTCACCGATTTTGATAAAAAATGTTCTACGAGTAGTTTTCACCAATGCCATTCGACGCACTTCTCAAAATTTTCCAAGAAAAAAATTTATAAAATTTGTTATATAGTTGCTTATACTTTAAAAATGCCCAAATTGAAGCACAGATTTTTATTGCGTTCAGGTGGTCTACTGGTAAAACGCTAGAATTCTGTTTTCCAGGTACGGGTTCAGATCCCGTCTTCGATAATTTTTATTCTCTTCGCAAATTTCTTTAACATGTATGGCAATGTTATATAAAAAATGCATATAATTAACCATAATTTAAAATTTCCGATTTGCTAAGTTTATTTTTACATAAATTGAAAGGTTGTTGCAAGTTATATTTTTTTTTGTTTTTTTTTTTGGGGGGGGTGTGATTGATAAACTATAGATGCCAATATGATGCATTATACAAGTTGAGGCATATATCTTGAGACAAGTGAATATCTCGGAAACTAAGCATTGTACGAAAAATGTCCTAAATCAATTATCGATGAAGACAAAGAGATAGAGAGTGGATCTGCAGGCATTCCTATTCTATTTTTTTAATGGTCTTTAAGAATCCGAAATCAGAATTTCAAAAATTCAAAATTTTTTTTTTTTTTTTGGGGGTAGCAGTCCTATGGAGACACAGTCTATGCGTGTGTATTGAAAAAATATTGGATTTTTGAAATTCTGACTTGGGATTCTTAAAGATCATTAAAAAGTAGAATAGGAATGTCTGTAAGGCCCACTCTCTATCTCTTTGTCTTCATCGATAAAATTGGGTTCAAAACTTTAAAAGTTCCACACTTTCAGGGCCTCTCTCTCCTAAACGGTTGGATCAATTGAAAAAACACCAAGAATAAAACATTTCTCAAATATTGTGTACAATCTGAATATACCATTAAAAAAGGATTCCTATTTAAGATTTCAAAGTTACCCCCCCTCTCCCCAGCCCCCCTCACAAAGCGAGGGGGGGGGGGGTAATTTTTTAACTAATGAATTTCCCCCGCGAAATAATTCAATTTTGATTTTTTCGTACAATGCTTAGTTTCCGAGATATTCAGTTGTCTCAAGATAAATTCCTCACCCTGTATGTACATGGTGCAATAATAAATATATAACTTCCTTAATTTAATATAAAAATCAAAAATTAAAATTAATAATAAAATAATAAAGATAATGAAAGTCACTTTTTGCCCACAATTTTGGGTTAGATGGCATTGAATTTTTAAGGTCTGTGATGATGTGAATTTGGACATGAATTGATCATCATCATAGACCTCAGAAGTTGAATACCATCTAACTCAAAACTGTGGACAAAAAATGAATTTCATCATCTTTATTAATTTTAATTTTTGATTTTTATATTAAATTAAGGAAGTTATATAGGTACATATATTAATATTGCATGTTTAATTCAAGTACTACTGATAACACTTCTACATAAAAGATAGATAAACACTCTTTCGCCAGTTTAAGTTGACTGTAACGACTTATCGGTAGTGTCTTTACGTAACGACGCTCATTGACGCCCTTTTCGCTTAAAAATTTTGTGAATGCTAATCTCGTTATAGGCTGTATCGATTAAATCTGTCGTGAATTTAGACCTTAAAACTAAAAAAAAAATATTCTATTTAATAGAGAATTGTACGACATACAACATTCAAATGTAATTTCATTGCTTTATATGCAAATGCTACTATACATTCCTAATTTTTGCAGTTTTTAATGCTCGCAGCCATTTATTTTACTTTTAAATTAAAACCTGTTTGTTGTTAAATGCTTTTAAAAATACGAATGGCAACTTCCCATTCATTCGCATTTGGATCCTTATCAAAAGTGACACCCCGTTTCACGTTGGATGGCTTAACATTACTTCGTCTCAATAGAAACGCTCGCTTTTCCCAGTGGCAACTGTGATCATATAAATAAATAAATATATTTTACATGCCACTTAATGTATTTGTGCATTGCTAGAATATGTTTAAACTGAATGCTGCGGTTCCTATTCGCTCTTAAAGAAAATAAACGAATTCATTTATATAATAGACTTTGTATAACATAACATATTACAATAAAAATGATAAAACTGAGATTATATTCGTTGCGTGGATTTCTATATTCGCAAATAAAGAAAAAGAGAGAGAAAGGGAGAGAGAGTACTTATTAATTCATTGCGATGGAACTTCCGTTATTCCAATCGGACGCTAATTGAATGATCCGCTTCATTAGGGATGAAATTCATTATTCAGCGGGCAAATTAAATCAACATTTCGTTTTCTATATCAAGTGGCTGATTAATGAAACTAAATGTCAATCGAGATGAACATAATTCGAAGAAAGAATTTAATAAATAAATTTGAAACAGAAATTTTTTCCTCCCTTCTCTAATAATATTCGTATTGATTCTAACAGGAAATCCAATAAAATCTCTACTCCACATTAAAAGCTAATTTTAATCGATCAATAAAAGATTGCGAATGAAATTCGACAGAAATTAAAGAAAACAAACCTCCCCCTTTTAATGAATTGATTGGGATCGCTTTGTTTTTATTTTTGCGAAATGTCGCTTACCATTTGGATGTTTTCGTAAGTGGCTCCGACATTGCATCCAAAATTATAATTAAACCAAAATATGACGGACTGGTTCAAGGTGACGTCGACATTTTCTACTTTGAGAAACGTTTTATCAAAACACGTCTACCAATTTGAACTCATTTGTTTTCTCTTTAACGAAGAGGTACAGTTGTTCTCTGGATAGAAGAGCGACAGGAAGCGCGGGAAAAAATTTATCGCAAAAAAAAAAGTGAAGTGAGCAACACCTACAGAGAGAGAGAGAGAGAGAGAGATGGCAGATTTCCAGCATTATTTCTGATCATCTCACTGACCTTAAAAGAGAGTGTCTCTTGTAGTAATTGCGACACAGATTACGTCTGAACGATTTTATGTCATTCTTCTGGCATATTACATTAAATGAAATTGCACGAAGTAATAATGAAAAAGTAAACGCGCCGGCCGTTGGTAATTTTAATTTTAATAAATTCATGAAGCACCCATTATTTAAATGCAACACGGGAGGGTTGAAATGTTTCATAATAACATATTATTTCCAGGAAAAAAAATAATATTATTTCAATTTTTTGAATAATAAATATGGAAAAATTTTCATTTTTCATTTCATTAAATATTCTAGTTTGTTTAAAGGAATTGGTTTTAATCTTCTACTGCGTAGTTAAAAAGAGCTCCTATTTATTTATTTATTTATTTATTTATTTATTTATTTATTTATTTATTTAAGACGAGTTCATTCCCGTTTCGAAAAACCAATTTTTAGTTTATTTGCGCTTCCCCACCATCCACCCGCTACGAATATATTACTCCAATAAGTTTGTGTATTCAAATATTGAGAATAATTGAAAATTGAATACTATAATTCCTGGAAAAATATTGACCCCCCCCCTTTATTTAATTTAGGAAACAGGCATTATTTATTTGACTTTAATAAATCAGTCAATATTGTTTTTAGTATTCTCATCCATTCAAAATAAACAAGAAATTAATCCTCCCGAGGAAGGTATAGGAAAATAGCGGAAGTCCTGAGTTCATCTATTTTTACCCCTTTATCTGCACTTTTTAACCCCCCCCCCCAAGTTTTAATCAAAAAATTGATTTTCTCGAACTTATAGTATTTGGAAAATATAATAGAGTTCTATCTTCTTTCGTTCCTCATTATTTCCGATCGAATGATATATTACATGCTATATGTTGCTATAGTTCTAAAGACCAAGTGACTGGCACCGCCATACAGCTCCGACAACTCCACTGGGACAATTTGGTCCAAACTTCATAGTAGTGTGGCTCTTGCCTAGAGGCATCTGCATAGCGAATTTCACTCCTTTACATTCCTATATACCAGATAGACCAGAAGGACCCTTCTAACTCCCACCCCCGTAACTCCGACCCCAGTGGGTCAATCAAAACCAAACTACATAGTGAAGGAGGACATGCCCATGATAAGCTATGTTCTGAATTTCAACCTTCTACGTGAAAAAAATGTAGAAAATATGAGGGGACAGACAGACCGACGGACATTGTAAAACCATTAAGAAGATTCATCCTTCCGATACTTAATAATTAACGAAATATTGTTTAACCTGATCATTGTTGAGTTATTTCATTGTTGCCACACACAATAAAAAAGAATACAAAGTATTTTGAATAATAAATGAAACTTGAATATTAAGTTTACAGGAAGATTTTTGAATGAAGAAAAAAAAAACGTAAACAGAGAGTCAAAATGCAGAAAAACATCACATAACATGATATCAGGTGATGATAAAAATGTAAAAAATTCTAAAAACGAAAAAAAAAAAAAATTACGTCATACGGGCTATTAAATAATATGATTACATACAAAATTACACAAAAATCAGCAAAATTGTTTTAAGAAAATTAAAAGATTATATAATAACAGAATATATTAAATCCAAAATTGCTCAAATATTGTAATTGGCAGTTATTTACAAAAAAATTAATAAATGTTAGTTATGCATAAAGGACCATTATTTTGATATAGAATGTGTTACTCGATTCAAGAGGAATAAGTGGCTATCCGACCTCTAGAGGACCGTCTAACTTTATCAGGATATCTTTGGTTTATTCTGGTGTTTATCTGACGATTTATCCTATCTGAGAATGGTAGAACACAGTTTTGACTTATCTGAGCTTTATTCCAGTACTTATTCTAGGTTGGTAGAACCGGCCCTAAACGAAATAAGAACTATGGTCGAACAAGAATCGTCGTGCGATGGGGGCGCCATCCGATGGCAAAAACTGTCAGTGGGCAAACAAACAGACAAACAAGACATAGAAAATGAATTTTATATTTAAGATTAGAAATAGGATTAACAATGGTCGACTAATGACGAAGTAACAATGTATGATGTTTTCGTTAACATACAAAATTACACAAAATTCAGCAAAATTGTTTTAAGAAAAATTAAAAGATTATATAATAACAGAATATATTAAATCCAAAATTGCTCAAATATTGTAATTGGCAGTTATTTACAAAAAAATTAATAAATGTTAGTTATGCATAAAGGACCATTATTTTGATATAGAAGTTTTACTCGAATGCCTTTGGGTACACAATTTTTTGTCAGGCCATTAGCATCATAAAGAGATTGCCCTTGTGCTTTGTTAATCGTCACTGCGAAAACAAATCGCACAGGAAATTGTAACCTAGATAATTGTTGTCTGGATGATAGAGGGCATAAAATTAGTGACAGTCTAGTACCATTGTATAATTTGGGGGTATCCAAATTTCTAATATTATTACTGGCCCTACTTTCACATTGAACTTAAGGTGGTGGCTTTCCAGGTGGGTTCCAATGAATTTAAAAATTCTGTGGGTTAGTTTTCAGTTTGCTCCTGGTTCATAATAGTGTCAATAGATTTATATGTAATGCAAGATCTTGGCAACTCTTTCAAAATGATGTCGTTTTTTATTTACATTCTCATTCTTTGGTGCAAGAATCGTACGTTCTCAAAGCCATTGTCGGTCCTCAATTTTTGGGAACACATTATGTATAATTAGTTCTCGCACTGACGACAACAGTATACAGAAATCAGATGAGAAAGAAATTAAACCTGACGCAATTGTGAGTAATTTTTCATCTCCAAAACTTAGTAGTTGTTTATAAATTTTATGATTGTGGTCATCAAGAATACGCACCCTCATATTAGTAATTAATATTTTTGTGTGGACAAATATCCAAATGGTGGATACTCTGAGGCAAGCACTGAGTTCATCTGCAGATGTTCGTTGTGTAATAATTGGAAGGGTTTGGCGAAAATCTTCTGCACCCCTCCCATTTTTTTTCCAAGATCTCTTAGGTTTCTCATTGTTAGATCTATAAGAATTTGTTACGTTGTACGATTGTTAAAAAGTTTGGACTGTAGCCAAAATCATGCAATAGAAGAGGCTTGTTACATCACGTTCAGTGTCCTTAAATAGAGCATGCGTTTCATATTAAATTTTAAATTTTAAAATAATAAAAAAGTATTCCCTGGCACACCTATGTCTTTTTTTAATTTTATGAATTCTTATCTTAATGCGAGGCACCAAAAAATTATTTTTTACTTTTTATTGAACTTTTTAAAGCAAAAACAAAAATGGATGAAGTGTGTAAAAATATTAAAAAAAAGTTGTTTTTTTTAATTTTTTATTTTATTTTTAGTAATATTAGGAGGACAAACGAATATTAAGTTAAAGTAGAAAATTAACTGCTGTAGACTATACAAAATTTTTGAAATTTGAAATTTATTCGTCCAAAGGGCCTAGATATATACAAAGAAAAGTCTCGCTTGTAAGAATTCATTATTTCTTTTATTAGGAAAATTTAAAAACTCCTTTGGCATACTTTAATTTCTTGCTTGCATATTGTTTGGTTAGTATATTTAAATAGTGCTCTATTCTCATTTTTACATATGTACAATTTAGCATGAGAATGAGAACAGTATAGTGATTTCCAAGAAACAATTGGATGAATTTCTTGCAAAAGTTTTTTTTAATAAATCTGTACGTAATTGCTCAGTCTTCTTTTCTACAAAAGAAATGTGTTGAGAGATATAAAAGATATTCGATGCCTTCAAATGTCAACCGAGAAGTAAAACAGTTTAAAACCTTATGGTATGGGGATGTTTTAATAGTGTTGGTGAATTGTTTATTGCGAAGAGCCGGATCCTACTTAAGTTTGTACAGAACTGATGAAAGTCTCTGTCACTCCAATTATTGAGATTTGTTCATCTGAAGAGGTTATTTTCCAACAGGATTGTGCACCAGCTTATACATCCAAAAATGGGGAAAGAGAAATAAGTGTCCTGAAATGGCCAGGAAATTCGCCTGATATGAATCCAATCGAAAATATATGGACAATAATGAAAAATAGAATCCAGAATCCGCGGCCCAAGAAACAAAAGATCTCATTGAATGCATCAAAAACGTTTGAAATGTATTACACAGGAATTTTGCCTAAAAGAATTGAGACTGTTATTACGGCAAAAGCTAACACTACAAAATGGTAAAATAAATTATGTATAAAAAAGATAAGATATTTTCAATTTTGCAATACGTAAAATTAATTTCATTTTCGCTGACACAATGTCTTTTGTAACAACAATGTCTTCAAAGCAATGATTAAATTTAATTATTATTTTACTGATTTTGTTTTATTAATTTGTGCACTTAGTAATTTTACTTTATCGTGAAAAAACAAAAGTATTCATTCCAGTCAATGCATAGCCTACAATGATAAGAGAAAGCCTTCTACCGTGGGAAAAAAACAAAAGTTTTCCAGTCAGTGTTGATGTTAAAATGCGGCACGGCAGAAAAAACAAACGCGAAAAACAAATTCAGCTGAAGAAATGAGACAAGGCATCGTATAGACAAGGCCTGCTCACTCAGACAAAATGGCGGCAATAGAAGGCTGGCAGATGATATAGCTGAGATGGATTTTTTTTAAATGCTGACCAAACAGAATGAAAAAATGCACAATATGATTTTTTATTCACAATATTCTTCAAATTAAACTATTGCAATAATGTATTTTAGATTTATTAAGCTAAACTAACTTTTTCAAGGAGAATTATTTTTTATTATTAGAATTTAAATAATTAGACGATTGTAATAGTTTAATGTGAAGAATATTGTGAATAAAAAATCACATTGTGCATTTTTACATTGTTTGCTCAGCATATAAAAAAAATCCATCTCAGCTACATCATCTGCCAGCCTTCTATTGCCGCCATTTTGTCTGGGCCGGCCAGGTGGCCGAGAGGACTAGGGCGTAGGCTTTCTAGTACTCGAGTCCGCCTGGTCGTGGGTTCGAATCCCGCCGTGGGCATGGATGTTTGTGTTTGTCCCGGGCTGCGTACTGTTATAACTTGTGTAAAAGGCGCAAAATGACCTTAGTAGTCGACGCCAAGTTTCTAATAAACCAACCAACCATTTTGTCTGAGTGAGCAGGCCTTGTCTATAGGAGGCCTTGACTGAGACCTCAGAGACGCAAAACTTCCGTTTCGTTTCTCCTTTTGGGGGCTATGTTGTCGATCATTAAAAATGAAATACAGACAGGTAATCTAGGTCTAATCTGCTGTTCACTTGCACCCTAAAACTTATTCATACCGTCGTAGTTTAAAATGGTAATTATATACACGAAATACTATGGTTTTGAAGGCATTTTCAAATCGAAGCGGACCGGAAGTACCGCCATTAAACGCTCGTAAATTTGAGCGAAACGATTCAAGAGGAATAAGTGGCTATCCGACCTCTAGGAACGCCACCTAGGTGGCGTTGCCTCTAGAGGACCGTCTAACTTTATCAGGATATCTTTGGTTTATTCTGGTGTTTATCTGAGGATTTATCCTATCTGAGGATGGTAGAACACGTTTTTGACTTATCTGAGCTTTATTCCAGTACTTATTCCAGGTTGGTAGAACCGGCCCTAAACGAAATAAGAATCATGGTCGAACAAGAATCGTCGTGCGATGGGGGCGCCATCCGATGGCAAAAACTGTCAGTGGGCAAACAAACAGACAAACAAGACATAGAAAATGAATTATATATTTAAGATTATTGGTAGAAATAGGATTAACAATGGTCGACTAATGACGAAGTAACAATGTATGATGTTTTCGTTATCAGGCCTTCCGTTTAGGTGATGTTGATTAAGCACACTGGACAAAAAATTAGTCATCTGCTGTTAATAGTGCGTTGTACAGCTCTTCGCTTTAATTACAGCTTTAGTGCGCTTGGACATTGATTGCAGATTGATTAGAGTGTCTTTAGATAATCCTTATCTCAAACCATACAGCATACTATTTATTCAGCAGCTCGACGATGTTAGTCGGATGGTGATTCTTCTGCTTAACACGTTCATCCACTATTGGGTTCAGATCTGGGATTTGGTGGACTAATCGAGATTCTGCAAGGTGTGATCATGCTCGTCGAACTACTCCTCCACGGCACTAGCCCTGTGAACTCTGCAGTATCGTCTTGATAGTAGACATCGTCCAAGTCATAGACATGACGTGATTCACAAATGAATTGTTGCCCATCCAGAATATCACGATAGTGCCTGGTGCTAATTTCAACGAGAGCTCCCTGTTCACTGCATTGAAAATTTGCCCACAGCATCATAGAGCCACCACCCGCCTGTACTATACCTTGGACACAATCAGAATAAAAGACTTCGTTGTTTCTTCTATGCACACGACGTCAAGCGTCATTCGAATAAAGACAAAACTTCGATTCATCCGACCAAATGACGCGTTTCCAGTCGTCTACAGTCCAGTTCTGATATAGCTTGCACCACTGTACATGGGCTTTCTCGTGAGCTGGAGTGAGCATCAAACGCTTGCGAAATGATGTCCATTTTATGCAGTTGCCTCCTTAAGGTTCTTTCACAAACTTATCTATGCGGACCATTATTGACTTCCTGCAGCAGTACTTGCCTGGTTTGAAAGCGGTTGGCCGTGACCAGGCGCGATATTCGTCATTGATCCCATTCGGTCAGCACTGATTTCCAATCGAGGTGCCTGTGGACCATTTCTTGAACCCCGTTACACAACTGCCATTTTTGAAAATTTCGGACAGAATGTCATCACACTGGTTTATCCCAAGTATAATGGATGTGGCATGGACTGGCCCCCGTATTCAACTGACCTGGTACATTAGTCCATAAATCCTAACCGTAAAACAATAATATACCTTCTGTGTAATAGGGTTTGAAACAATGGCTTTCCATTTCGGAGAAATAATATAAAATTTTTTACGTTTACTATTGTAGTGCCAGATAAGCCAAGTGGAAAGAATGATATTCAACTTAACAGCGGTGTACAATAAGCAACGTAACAAGTCAAAAAATATGCAAAATGCGTTGTACAATATTTTCACGGACAGTCATTGGCGGCGTCGTGGTGGTGATGATGGTGCGATTACGGATCCGTTCTCCATCCATCCCCTCCCCCCCAAACCCGTTTCCATAGTAGCCGAAAACGGAAAACGGATGTTAATTTGGCGTGTGAAATGAAAAACAAACGATAAAGATCTATTCGCACTATCGACGGTCTATGCGGAATCATTGCTTATGTATGTGCATGTTACTATGCAAAGTGCAAACAAATAATAATGGCGAAAAACACACAAAAAAATGAAAATAAATGACAGGAATCGGACACGGGCCAGGAAATCACAGAGGCCTGAAGTTAGCCACTGCGCCACCGCTATTAAGTTGCATACCTTTCTTTCCACTTGGCTTATCTGGCACTAGAATAGTAAAGTTAAAAAATTTTGTCTTTTCTCCGAAACGAAAGGCCATTGCCATTGATTCAAATCCTTTTACACAGAAGATATATTAATCTTGTAGATTGGCTTCCTAAAATTTCAACCAAATCCGTGCGGTCCTCTTGTGAGAGAAACAAGAAATTAATCCTTCCGAGGAAGGTATAGAAAAGAGTGGAAGCCCTGAGATCATCTATTTTTACTCTTTTATTCTGCACTTTTTTTTTAACCCGCCCCCTCATTTTTTAATCGAAAAACTTATTTTCTCGAACGTAGTATTTAGAAAATGTAAAAGAGCTTTATCTTCTTTCCTTTCTCATCATTTCCGATCGAATGATATAATCACATGCCATATGTTGCCATTGTTCTAAAGATCAAGTGACTGCCACCCCCACAACTCCAACCCCATTGAGACAATTTGGCTCAAACTTCATTTTAATGTAAATCTTGCTTAGAGGAATCTGCATACCGAATATCACTTCTTTACATACCTAAACGTAGACTTTTTGTTCTCCTCTAATTCCCACCCCCCGGAACTCCAATCCTAGTAGGCTAATCAAAACCAAACTAAATTGTGAAGGTGCACATGCCCATAGTACCATTCTTCCGCTACTTAATAATCACTTAATAATAATCATGGCGTTATAGAGCTTCTGTGCCTATGAGAATGAGACATGATTGATTTGGGGAATGTACCCAAGCTCACCTAGTCCAAAGGACCATAAGGCAAAATGAGAATGAGACAATGGGAAACGTTCACAAGAAGATTCAGCAGAAACTGTGGATATAATAACACTTCACAAGATTCACAAGGTAATTATAAATAGAAAAGGGAAGGAATGATTCCGCGAACTAGCTCGTCGGCACCGCTCTTATCAATTTAACTACCACGGACAATGAGTGAACTGCAGAGCTGTTACAATACATCCATACGGACTTCCATTCACAAGCGGTTAAAAAAAAGGCCTATGGAGAAGATGCTGTCGTTCACAGTACCGTAGTCGGCGGCTATTCACATTATCTATTGAAAGAGGGCACGTTTCTATTCAGCATTCTCATCACGACGGCAGGCCTCACACAGAACAAATTTCTGACAATGTGATGCACGTTAACAACGTAGTTGTGAAAGACAGACGTGTAATAATGAAAAAATATCACTCCGGTTGAGATGCAGAATACTGAAACAGTTGAGACGGGTTCCGCAAAGAAATTCGAAAATTGTGGAGATGAGTTTTCTGTGCAAAAATTGTGTGCGAACTCGTCCAAGAAAAAGAAATCCAAAACAGCGCTCGCGACAGAAAAAATATGGTGACAGTCTTTTTCGAATCAGAAAAACTCCTGCTTGTAGACATCATGCCACAAAGACCTACAATTAATTCTGACGCATACAGGGTCGGAACACATCAGTATCCGGAATATCCACCTTTGGCGGCAAGCACAGCAGCTAGTCGACGTGGCAGAGAGTCAACAAGTCCTCGGAAGGTGGTTGCAGGTATCTAGGACTATTCGGCGATCAGTGCATCCCGTAATTCCATCATCGCGGCATGGTGATCGAGATGGTCCCACAAATGTTCAATGGCATTGAGGTCCGGGGAGTTTGGTGGCCATGGGAGTAGCTTGAATTCATCCTCATGCTCCTCGAACCAGTCGTGGAAAATTTTGGCAGTATGGCAGGGAGCATTGTCCTGTTGAAAGGTGCCATCACACTGAGGAAACACTGTCGACATGAAGGGGGTGTACCTAGTCTGCGACGATCGTCAGGTAACGAACAGCATTCAGTGTACCCTCCAGCAGTATCAGTGGACTCAGACCATACCACGAAAACATCCCCCAAACAGTCACACCTCCCCCATCAGCCTGTCGTCTGCCAACCATGGTGTCGGGATGCCTGTTCTCAGATGCTTCCCGGCGAATTCTCCATCGTCCGTACACTCTGTCCACCAGAAACCGCGACTCGTCAGAGAAAGCAACCCTTTGCCACTCGGCCGAGGTCCAATGGTGATAGTCCATTGCGAATTGGAGGCGTTTTCGGCGATGCACAGGCGTCAACATGGGTGCTGTTACCATACGCCTGCTCCGGAGCCCCAACCTCAAGAGGGACCGTTGTACTGTCTTGGTGCTGACAGGCCTAGTGGCCCCCACTGTTCATTTGCTGCGTCAGTTGCTCAACAGTGGCACGCCGATTGGTCTTGGCCAGACGTCGTAACCGACGCTCGCCTCTAGGATCGATGGCCCGTGGGGCCCCACAGTTACCTCTTCGGTTGCTCCAAATTGTCTGGTTTGTCCAATCGCGGTACACCTTCACAACCAACGGCAGCCCTAAAACAGTTCACAAAGGTGGCCGTTTTTGAAATGCTGCCCCCCCCCCTTGGCCCGGATAGCCAATGCTCATCCCCTTTTGGAGGTGCGACAGGTCGCTTGTTCTGCCCATGACGGCGACAGTTGCTGTGTTAACGGATGCTACTACACGTCTGCTGTTGTCAGCTTTTAATGATATGCAATGATTTTTCATCTGCATACCATGGGACGTTGCCGGCCAGGTGGCCGAGAGGACTAGGGCGTAGGCTTTCTAGTACTCGAGTCCGCCTGGTCGTGGGTTCGAATCCCGCCCTGGGCATGGATGTTTGTGTTTGTCCCGGGCTGCGTACTGTTATAACTTGTGTAAAAGGCGCAAAATGACCTTAGTAGTCGACGCCAAGTTTCTAATAAACCAACCAACCATGGGACGTTCCGACATGTTCGAGGAAAGGGGGTCAGATTAATGTGTCCCGACCCTGTAAGTGACAACCCTAAAGCAACTTCAAGCTCAACTGAGCCGTATTCGACCGCATGGGCAGAAGGAGGATACTTGAGAGAGAGAGAAAAAAAGAAGGAGGAGGATGTTTTGATGTTGAACGATAACGCTCGGCCACAGTTCAGTTAAAAAACCAAGGCCGAGATCAGAAACCTTGGCTGGACAATAATGTAACATCCGCGTTACCGTCCTGCTCTGGCACCCATCTCTTTGGTAAACTGAAGGAACGTCTTCGTGGAACGAGATTTGAAGATGATGACTCCCTCGTAACGGCTGTCAAACTACAACTCAGAGACATCAGTCCAGGGTTTTACTGTGCAGGCATTCAGGCTTTAATTCTAAGCGGGAAGTTCATAAAAACTGCAAGAAACTACACCAGGTCATCAACAAGGAGTTCCAAAAGGAAACCGTGTGCATTACAACAAGGAAGAAGGAACTGCGTGCACTCGGCATCCACAGATTATGTGTAGCCGCATACAAGCAGAACATCTTGCTAAACAACAAGGCTGCAGGACTTCAGCAGTGTTTAGAACGCCGACAATGAACTGTCTAGGAGTGGAAAAACATTGTGTGGAATGACTAATCACGCTACATTCTGTTCCAGCCAGGGAAACGCCTTTCATCTGCATATATCGTTCTAACCGCGAAGTTTGATGGAGATGGATTCTTGGTATGGGGATGTTTTTCTGGAATGGCTTGGGACCCTTGCAAATTGAACTCTGAAGCCTATAAGGGCATTTTGGACAATCGGGCGCTTCTTACGCTATGGAAATTTTTGATAACGAGGATTGTTACTTTCAGGACGATAATGGTTCGATTTCCATCAAGTGGTGGTGTACAGACACGAATGTCAATCACCTTCCTTGGTCTGCTTAGAGCCCTGGCTTTAACCCAGTCGAACATTTACAGGGCGAGTTGGAGCGTCGAATGAGGGCCAGAAATTTGTTTATCGTGCTAACATATGATACAATGACATCTCGAGTGTGGATAACAAGGCGAGGAGCGGTCGCTCCCGCACTTCAAGAATTCCTGCAGCTATTAAAGCGGTGCTGAAAGAATTCGAGGAAAACCCCCTTTGCAAACAGAAAATCTTGTCATGGGAGATGAAGATACCAAAAAGAACGATGTCTAGGATCATCAAGCAAGGGGGGGGGGGATCATACCTTGGGCTTAGGGCATATCGAAGACAGATCGGCCAACACCTATCAGCTTCTTTATGTGACATCAGGACAACAAGATGCAAACGCCTGCTTCAACGGGACGCGGATGGAGGACACACGCAAAATGACCGTGATACTCTCAGAGTTCTTGAGAAGCCGCTGAGAAGATTCTGAAATTCCAGAGAGGCTATAACCTGGTGTTGGTGATGGTTTGGTGAGGAGTGGTTATGACGGGGTGACCAAATTGCATTTTTGTGAACAAAGCGTCAAAACGAAGGCTGCGAATTACCAAACAAGTTGCTAATCCCCTTAACAATAGCTTATCTTTCAGCAAGACTCGGCACCCGCCCACAAGGCCAAAAAAACACAGCGTTGGCTTCAAGAGAATTTCACACCCGATTTCATCGTTGCAGAAGATTGGCTTTCGGGAAGCTCGTATCTTAACCCCCTTGACTATCGCCTTTGAAACATTTTGGAGGAGAAGGCTTACTCAAAGCCCCACCGTAATATCGAAAACTTGAGGGCAGATCTTGTTGCTGCAGAAGCTTCCATACCATTGGAG
Organism: Rhysida immarginata; assembly: GCA_023313115.1. Taxonomy (NCBI): domain Eukaryota; kingdom Metazoa; phylum Arthropoda; class Chilopoda; order Scolopendromorpha; family Scolopendridae; genus Rhysida; species Rhysida immarginata. The sequence continues at coordinate 376,878 of JAHWFO010013951.1, forward strand.
GTAGTGCGTGCTGCCATCGATGAGTGGCCGGACCGTTTGAAGCGCTGTGTACATGCTAATGGTGCCAATTTGAATAACTTTTGAGATGTCCATAAATCATCTTTACAACTTTAAACTTTAATAACTACAACACTACACAGGACAATAAGAAACGGTTTTCAGCATGTGACAAGTTAAACTCATAAACTACCCTTGCGTAGTGTCGTTAGTGGAACTAACAGTAAACAGCTTGTGACAGGTCTGTGACCGTAACAACTGTCCAGATCATCAGAACAGCTGGGTCATGGCATGGTGTTGATCGAACGAGAGATGGGCCTTATTACAGCTTACAAGAAGCAGAACCTGAGCAACAGGGCCATAGCCGTGCAAGACTGGCAGATCTCCGAAAGTAGTGAACAACTTTTTATGACTAGGTGGTGATTACGAAAAGAAAAGGTCAAGTGGCAGACCACAGAAACTTTCTGAAAGGAAGCATAGACTAATTATTAGAAAACTGAAATGCAACAGGTCATCTCGCCGATAATTGGCACGTGACCCTAATGTCGCAGTGAGTAAACTAACCGTGGACAAAGTTGCAACCTACTTAAGTATACAAGAAGAAGAGGAGTCAACCGAAGCTTACACAAGCACACAAAAACAGAAGATGGACCAGAAATTACAGCAGATGGGTGAAAAAAATGGCACCAAGTCGTCTTCTCTGATGAAAAAACATCGTTCAAGAGATGCTTTAAATGCACCTACTGGCCTTTGCTGAAGAAATGCGCGGTCCATACTGGTTCTTCCAATAAGACAACGACCCTTGTCGCACAGCCAACTCAATTTCGGAGAGTTCTTAGGCAGTGGTTTTGATGTACTGGACTGACCTGAATCCCATGGAAAATCTATGGGGTATTCTTTGCTGGTCAGTTTATGCACATAGACGACAATTTGACAATGTGCATCAGCTGAAGGCAGCCATCATTATTGCATGGGAGGAACTTGATGCAGATGCGTTGGAGAAACTCATCGACACCATGCACGACCGAGTACTAGCTGGTATTCCCAAACAGGGGGCATTTGTAGGTCGTTAGACTATTGTGAGGCTATCTTTATGGGACAGAAGATTTCCTCATTTTTCTTTTATTTTTTTCTCTGTTTTGTTCAATTAAATATAATTAATTAAAACGTAGTATGTATTGTCACTGATATCCATATAAATACATGCATGTTATCAACAGTTCACTTGGGCGTGGTCAAAAACTCTCACCGGTGAGAGGATGATGACGTAATTTCTCACTGGGCTAACAGTCTTTTTCACGGTGAGGACGGTTAGACTAACCGGTTAGGCATATCAGCACTAACTGGCGTTTTCGACCGCGTTAAAATGACGTCACAGTTCTCTCACCGGGATTTATGACCGACCAATCACTAACTCTTCTCACTGGTTAAAATTTTTGACCTCAGCCTTGGTCTCATTTCTGTGTCCACCTCATGAATACACTGAATGGCCAGATTATTATAACCACCTGACGTTTGCAAGCAAATTAGCTATGAAATCGCGCTGAAGTTGCTAGCTGACCATTATAAATAGAGAAGCAGGTTCTTTACCACGACAGTAGAAGTGATTTGTTTCTGAAGATATGGGTAAACGACGCGATTTAACAGCCATTGTGACACACCCACCTAAATCTCCAATATAATCAAAGACAGAGTGTCGGGTTCGTTGAATTTAAAATAAATTAACTCGAGAGTGAATTACTTCTATTGAAATAATTAGGCAAGGTTTTAAAATCAAACAAACAATCTTTATTTCAGGAAAATTTATATCAATCAGAAAAGAAAGGCTAAATGCTAAGAAAACTTACATGCTAAATCTTAATTCTCAAAGTCTATATGTATTTAACTGGATTAAATATGACTAAATTCAAAATGCAGCTGCTGATTAACTTTAATCTAAATAATCATCCTACAAATCTAGGGCTAAACCAAATGCAAATAATGCCTCTACCTTAATCTAATATCAAGTTTTGCTACTGTGACAAATCAATATAAAGTCTCATTAAATCTTATTTCTAAAGTTCACTTAATTCTATAATTCAAAACAACAAAGTGGGTCTCGCAAAAGAAAACTTATTAACTCACAGTTCTTGTCCACTAAGCCAAATTCTCTATATCCATATTTGTAACACTACACATAATCACTCTAAAATATATCTATATATAACATAATATCGAGCACAACACTAAATTTCACTTCTTGTAAAGCACACACTATTCCGCCTTGAAGATTATCCGCTTTGCGTTGATACAGGAATCTAGATCTACTACCTCATGAGTCCGTTACTCCTCAAACAGTCTAAGGTAAGATCAACAGATACCTGCACCATCTCCAAAACTCAATACGTGGCTTGTTGATTCTCAGTTGCCTCTTCAATCGACTTGTATCCTCTAAGTAATCTCCTCCCTGGTTAATTTGTTTCTCTCATGATGTATTGCCATGAATTTCCATATCACATTAATTCTTATCTCAATGGCTTTATCATCTTATCATCTTATTCACATAAATGGGGGATTCGCATAATATCGTCTCTCAATATATTCTCAAAATCGGCTGTATTGCACATTGTCATATCACTATTAGTATTCATCTCATATCCACATATTCTTCATAAAACTACTTAAATGGTGAGACATCCCCAGTTAATGAAAATGCAAGGAGAAGGTTCTGGTCCATGATGTGTCGGTTTTCAGTCGTATGATAGTTTTCATACACCAAAGAACCTGCCCCAGGAGATCCCCTTCCCAAAGCATAATTTCACCTTTGCGAGTCCTGCTATCCAGTGGGAGCGACGTGTCCCACCGACATCACAGGGACTCGGGGAAAACTAACCCACACCCCCCTTTTCTGAGCACCACTACTTATCCCTTTTCCAACATCCGGCCTCACTCTCATTCTCAAAAAAATAACGCAAAACGAAAGTGACAACATTAAAATTGCATGTTTGTTCAAAAAAATCACCTTTACTCTTGATCTCATAAAAGACATTGATCATTATTCATCAAAATATATAATCTCATCAGTCATTCCACAGACCAATGCCATTTTAACTCATCAGACTACACAATGATTACTATTTCCTCTCAGTATGAACATCCCCTCCACAAGAGAACTCATGGCAAAAATTATTTATCTAACATCAAAATTGTTCATTAATACAACAATGGGTTATTCTAATTGCCAAACTCTTATGAACACAACACTAATACATCAAATAAAGTCTGATAACCCTCACTTTGAGAGACCATCAAAGTAATTATCATTAACATGAATTCATTAATATTCAAATCCTCTATAAAAACACGTGAAACGTTACAGATGATTGATTGTTGGCGCTCGGGGCCATGGTGCGAGTATCAGCAAAACAGCTGCATTTGTTAAATGTTCAAGAGCAGCTGTTGTCAAAGTGTTTAAAGACTGGACTGTCAGCCGAAAAACTGGGTCAGATCGTGCGAGTTGTGGCCGTCAGCGACTAGTCAATGTTCGGGCAAAACGGTGAGTGGCAAGACTGGTAAATGACAACAGAAAGGCAACAGTGCATCAAATTACTGCAGATCTTAATCAGGGATCCTCTCAAATGATCTCTGAATGCGCTGTTCGCCGTACGCTGCATCGTATGGGATATGGAAGCCGAAGGTCTGTTCGAACATCTTTGCTGTCTGCACTTAAGAAGATAAAACGTCTCCAATTCGCACAGGAACACAAGGATTGGACAGTTGAGCATTGGAAAAAAGTCACGTGGTCGATGAATCTCGTTTCCTTTCAAGCTGGTGGGGGCAGTGTATTGTTTGGGGGTTGTTTTCCTGGCATGATTTGGGCCCTTTAATTCGTGTGGAACAACGGTTCCTAATCAAGTTCATCCTATCATTGATGGCGTATCCCAATAATGGAGAAGGCTTCTTCCAACAAGACAATGTGCCATGCCACCGTGCTCGTATTGTGCAGGAGTGGTTTCAAGAACATGAGGAAGATTTTAGCTTGCTTAGGTGCCCCCTACAATCACCAGATTGAGCATTCGTGGGACGAAGTTGAAAGAGCCACCAGGCAGGTGATTCCACAACCATCTAATCTCACACAACTGGACAGTGCTATTCATCAGGCATGGTGTCAAAAATAATCGCCGCAGTATTGAAGGCAAAAGGTGACCCAATGAAGTACTAATGAGGTGGTCATAGTAATTATAATGAGGTTGCATATTAAAGTTTTGGGTTATTGATATTAAATTCTTCAAAGATGTATACCCGCTCATAAGCGTGTTTCAGAGTGAGTGGTCTTAGTGCTGAATATACGACAAGCCATAACCTTTAACTAATTAAATCAAATTCGATTTAAAACAGAAATATGTTAAAAGAGTTGAGCTATTTTCCGTTTCCCTTTCCATTTCATCCTTTTAGTGGCGACATCGGGTTTTGAGAACGCTTACGCATGGCGGCGTCGTAATGGAAGCGGCAACCGCTTGACTTTGTAGTAGACAGTTGTCTCGGTGAGTTATTATGTTAAAATTATCTTGTTATTTTCTCAGTAAATAAATTTTATAAAAATTGTAGACCAATACCTATTTCCCGCTTTCGTTTGTTTTTAGTAATGGTATAGTAAAAAAAAAAAAATGTCTTTGCCCGTAAAATTTTTAGGCTTACTTGGTTTGATTCTTGCGCTTTTTTTTTGCTTATGCCGTCTGCTCCAACCGTATTGACGCATCTGACGCCCGGAGCGCGTTGAATCGCTCCCGCTTGAAAGATGAGCGATGTTTATCAAGATAGGCGTAGACGTGGTCGATCGTATAAGCGTGAGCGAGTGTTTGGCGAAAATGTTTCGCAATTCTCTCAACGGATGGCGCCATGTGAATCGTTAGCGTGAGAGCTGAATGAATCGATTTGGCAATGAAAGCGGTTCGCTGAGGAAATTGATCAGCGGATGAAATATTGGAGTTCCTGGATAAAAAGATCCATTTAAAAGAGATCTACATACAAAATACAAAATATTCTTTTTACTATAAGATTGTATAAATCTATAAGTTTAACAACTGCAGCTGCGAACAAGTGCGGTCCTCAATTGTTATCGATCTCTTTTTGCGGTTTTGTAAAATAAACGCTTTTGGTTGTCCTGTTTGTGCGCATTCCGTTTCTATGAAATCTGAAGCTCAATCAGAACAGTTCGTTCTTACGTCATCAAAGGGAAACATCGAGGGAAAGTGGAAATAAATCAGAAAAATAAAATAAAATAACATGGCGTTTTATTTTTCCAATCTCAGTCGCCTGCTTTGGCGTTTGGTTTGTATTCCCGCGCGCCCGTGCGTTTTCGATGGCCTCATCAGATGACCGCATCGAACGATTAACCGCGAAATGGACTAATTCTGTTTGAGACGAACTGCCATTGGCAAAAACCACGACACGAAAGAGATCGATGGCGATGCCAACATGCGACCGCCGCCTAATGATTGAGTGAAAGCGCTCGTCACTTGGTAAATGACTATACAAACCGAATGGCAATCAAGGAATTAGAAATCGTTTAATTCTGCTGTTCTGCATGCGACCTCGAATTAAAAGATTGTTTCTTTTTTTTTTAATTTTAAGTTAAATAAGATGTACACTGTGTGATCAAAAGTTTTCATCCAGGCACCTCTCCAAAACGATGTTACGTGTCCTAATTTACATGTCTACGATGTCTAATTTAATAAATAGAACGTGCTTTACTGGGCTTATTTTGAGTGACACCATTGTCAAGTGGAAATCTCAAAAAAAGAACGTCAGTGAAATCACCAAGTGATAGGGCCAAAGAAAATAACACGTGTACTAGCACGTGTAACAAGGGTTCAGCTGAAATAATTGGTGCAGCGCTCGGAAATGCCACTTCATGTCAGAATTTGTCAGAATCTGTGAATCCCGTGTTTCCATGGCCGTGCTGCTGCTCATATGCTTTATTTTTTTTTTAAACAAGGTTCGACAATTGAAGGGTTCGTGGCAATAAGGATCTAACCCGCAGAAAGAAATTCTTGCTAAATGTAATAATTACTGCTTGTGAAATCCATTTACAATGATGTTTCAGTAATCATTGTACAAGAAAACTGCAATCACAGTAAAGCAAAACATCAACCATACAAATTTACTGATTTTTTAAAAATATAACATCACGCAGCTACTTTGAACGTGTTCAAGCACGTGCGACCACGAGAATGAGTTTTTTCAATGTACGAACTATCTTCGTTACCGTGTGTACATGTTTCAACAATAAAGTTGCGCGCATATATGTATTCTCGTGCTTCAAGCGCACGCAGTCTTTAGTTGACGCTCCAATATTAAACATGGAACAAACGGCAAACATTAAGTTCTGTTTTAAACTTGGAAAACGACTACGAAAACTTACAAGTTGATAGAACAAGCGCATGGTGATGATGGACTATCTCGTGCATGTGTTTTTGAATGGTTCCCTAGATTTTGTGATGACTGTAGTAGCATCTAAATAGTTTAGTATTTACATTCCGTAAGGATAAATTGCTTCGATTGGTTTGTAAATATTTGGGGGAATTAGTATATACGAGGGCTGTTCAAAAAGTTCCAGGACTGATTTTTTAAAAATTTATTGTGAACACTTACGACTTATTCCACGTGATCTCCTTCAAAGTACTCTCCCCTCTGTTGTACCCACTTTTCGCAGCGTCGTTCCACTGCAGGAAACACTGGTTAAATTCGTCTTTTTTGAATCACTGAAAGCTCCCGCGTCTATTGTCTCAAATCTTTTTCCTTTGAGTGGTTTCTTCAGTTTGGGGAACAGAAAAAAGTCGGCGGGGGCCAAATCAAGTGAGTAAAGCGGTTGGGGAAGAACAGACATCGAATTTTGGGCACAGAACTCACGGATTCTGAGGGCCGAATGCGGTGTGGCGTTGTCATGATGGAAGAACCACGAATTTTCCCTCCAAATTGAGGTCGCATCATCGAGGTGGAAAATCGCCACGAGTAAAAAGACACCTTACGGCAAAACTATCGTAACTGGGAACTAAAACAGATATCAACAAAGCGAAAACGAGAGTTTATCCAGGAATAGAAAGGTTTCGAATGCCCTCTACGGGAATTCATTTGCAATACAACTCACCGTGCAATTTAAACTGTCCCGGGGAACAGACCTCGTACAGCAACAACAACAACATCATCACGCCTTAATCCTCCTGGGAGGACAGGCAACACATAGAAAAAAAGAAATTACACATCTTTGTTTCTAATACAATTCCTGCTTCCTCCATTGCCATTCTTTTCTTCATACAAGTTTGCCTTTTATTCAAGTTTTCAAAATTCCTCTCCTTGGTCTTCTTCCCATCCACATTTCCCATCTACACACACCGGCCAATGAATTAGAAACCTTCGTTCAATATGGTATTGACCCTCCTTTGGCTGTAATTACAGAACATACGCTGTTTGGCATGGACTCTACAAGGTGTTGCAATGCAGGTAAGGTAATCGCAGACCTTGCATTCGTCAGAGAGACCTTTAGGTCCTGCAGAGTAGACGGAAGCGGATGCCTTCGACGAATGTTTCTTTCCAACATGTCCCAAACATTCTCGATCGGATTCAAATCCGGACTTTGCGCTGGCCACGGCAGATGTTGCAACTCTGTGTCATGTTCAGAAAACCACTCCTGAACAATTCTTGCTCGATGGACAGTAGCATTGTCGTCCATGAAGAACCCGTCATCATTTGGGTACAAATGCACCATTGCAGGATGGACTTGATCTGCAACAATGTTCAGGTAGTCTTTGGCTTTCACCCGACTGTCAAGGAATATCAGGGGACCCTTGCCATACCAACAAAACATGGCCCATACCATGACACCTCCTCCTGCAGCTTGAACTGTGTTCACAACACATGAGGGGTCCATCGCTTCGTGGGGCTGCCGCCAAATTCTCTGCCGGCCATCGGTGCAAAACAATGTGTAACGTGATTCGTCCGACCACATCACCTTTTTCCAGTCGTCTACTGTCCAGTCACACCGTTCTTTACATCACTGCAGGCGAACTTTCCGGTTTGTTGCTGACACCAGGGGTTTCCTCGCAGGCATGCGACTTCCCATCCCTATTCGCTTCAACTCTCGGCGCATTGTTCTGGAGGAGATGGGTTGCGATGATCCTTCATTGAAGTCTGCCGTCAGTTGCTCCACCTCCGACCTTCGGTTTTGCCGCACAATCCGTGTCAGACGACGTCGGTCCCTGTCTGTGTTGATTGTTTTTGATCCACAATTCTGCCGTTTCGACAACTCTTGTGGATTCCGTTTCCACGCATTGAACACCTTGGAGACCTGACCTTTTGAGATACTGTCAGTTGTACTGTCCTGGAAATGGTAGCTCCAGCTAGACGGTCTCCCACAATAACTCCTTTTTGGAACTCAGACAGGTCTGCTGTTTTCCCCATTTTGCTCAACTTGAGCAGCTGCAGCTTGTTCCTACCCTGTACCTGCAGCTTGGAATGAGCATGTACCTCACATGATTGCATTCATTTGCATATCACAATCGTTTCTGACCTCTGATCCCGCTTTACATATCAGTACAGTAATTCATCACGGGTTTCTAATTCATTAGCCAGTGTGTGTGCATGGCCATCATACAATCGTTTAGTTAGCCGCTCATCACTCATTCGAACCATATTCCCAGACCACATCAAAACAAGCTTACAGCTTAGATCTACTCTCTTATTCTGCACATACCTCTTACATTTTGACTCGGAATATTAGAATATGGAGAAAATATGTTCCATTGAGTAAGTAATTTATTTTTAGGCCTTCATATATGAAATCAAACATTTTTCTTTTATGTATCTAAATAGTAGTTAAATGCAAGATGTTCAGTTGTACAATAAGGTATTTTAACCAAATTAAGTAGTACATCTGAAATCACAAAATTAGAATACGGTTCAAAAATTTACAATACGTTAGCAGAAAAATGAGATTTTTACAAACAAAACAAAAGAAATTTCCTAGTTATCACAGTCCTTAATATTGAATAACTTCTCCTTTTGCTCTGATGATAGCTTTTAACTCGGCAGGCATACTGTTGACTTTCTCCGCTATGATAGATGCCCAACTTCTTTTTATAGATGCAATTAGTCCTGTCATGTATTTGGAGCTTCGATTTCTAATTGTTTGTTTATAACTTTCCACAAAATTTCAATCTGATTCATATCCGGGGAATTGGCCGGCCAATTTGCTTTTCACCGAGATATTTCATGGTGCTCTTTGATGTGCGACATGATGCGCCATTCTGTTGGAAAATGAAATCATCGTCGCCCAAATCTTCGGATAAAGTGTTCTAGTGTTTCTTAGTAAACTTCCGAATTCACGCGTTCTCTTTCTGCACAGCTTATCAACACAATTTGCAGTCATGAAGCCCCAGACCTTGACCGATGTAGCAAAGTTAACAAACCTTGAGGCATCTCTTCAGAAAGGTTTTGTGTTAAATCGCAATACACGTGGTCCCTGAGTTCGATGCTGTACACAAAAGAAGGGATTCGTGACTAAAGAGCACACGTTTCCAGTCATCATTACCCTAGATCAGGCGTTTCTTGCACCATCTTATTCGATACTCGACGTTGCTTACACTTCAGCAGTGGTTTAGACTTCGGTGCTCGTGATCGGAACCTCGTGTGACGCAGACTGTCTCCAAACTGTTGAGCGTGATGCATGCACTCCACTTCGTGTCCATATTGGCTGAATATATCGGATACTTAGAAACGTTTCTGTCTCACAATCTTCATAAGCTGCCGGTCATCTCGAGCCGTGGTGGAAGGCTTACGTCCGCATTTCCTTTGGTTGTTTGCAAATTGTCCGTTGTCACAGTACTCTTGAAACAGTTGCTTGGGAACATCTGGCTTGTTCAGCAATTTTCTTCTGGCTATGTCCTGTTTTTGACAGGGCAGTGATTACTTGTTTAGTAGTGACAGAAATGTCAGCTTTTCTTCTTAAAGTGTTAGCTCTATTAACGATCACATTCTATCCGGTGTATATTCATACCATTATCTAACAATTGATTCGCGTGTTCATTTGCATTTTCTAATACTGTGAACCACTTAAGGAAGTATTCTAATTTTTTGAACTCGTGAAAAATCGTATTCTAATTATGTGATTTAAGAATTGGTTTTCTCCAGCCATAAAATTTTTAATAAATTTAAATGTTTAATTTTTGCTTTGAAGCTCATATGCCGAGAATTACCATTATTAAATCAAAGTTCACTCCATTCTCTTTTTTAGGGGGGGGGTGTACTCTTCAACATACTTGCAAATTTGGCATATTGAGTCAAGGTTGTACGCGATCCTGTGGCTCACATGTGTTCTATTTATAAACACAGGTAGATTGAGTACAATATTTTCAGAGGCAATCCAATTAATAATTTATCAGGATAGGTCTAAATCATTTTAGAGAAATGCTATATACTGAAATGAAATAACAAGTATGTACTAGCTAGTGAATGCGCCGGTATAAACTTACCGATTCTGGTCTTTGGAGCACGGCTGTTGATAAAAAGGAAATGAAGAGTCACGAAGCGCCTTACCTGTCATCCGATTCCCTCGACTCGTCTGCTTTGGTTCGAGCGGCGGAGATAAAATAGGTTCTCAAATAAACCTCCTATCTGTCTCTGCGGGGAAATGCGCACGTGATATTCACAGAGCGCGATTATTATGTAATTTCAGTGGCACCGAGGTTGCGCCCAATTCGCGAATCGAATCGGCGGGCGTTTATCCATTTTTAGCGCAAATTTAATTTTTGTTTTTTTTAAATTCATTAAAAAAAAGGCTGTGTTAGTAAAAGCGATCAATTGATTATTAATAAAAAACGAAACTTACCTTTCCATTTTTATTTTTTTTCATGAAGCCGATGCATGCTTTCGAGGTGTAAACGATAAATGAATTCTTCGACGGAACTGCTTCTGTTACAGATGACTATCACATTTATTAGACTTCGTGAAGGAAAAAGATCTGAAGAATGCATATTTCATGGTTGTACGGGATGTGTATCCTTTTAGTGTATTGCAGAAATTGTTGCGATCATTCAACTGGGTGTTGCGAAGGCAATTCTCTCAATGATCATCAACTTATGCCAAAAGATACCGAGGTTAAGCATAATAGAGTCACGGCCTTAACTATGCAAATAAGCATTCTTGATTGCAAAGTGATAGAACATAATTCAAAAAAAAGCAACAAAAAACTTCAGTTTAAAGTGACTGATAAGTATGCCGCTTATCATTTCGATATTGATCTTTTGAGAGGAAGTCATGTTAAAAAAATCATTAAAAGTCTATTTAATCGTGTACAGTTGTTATTTTATCTTTTTACTGTTTCCCTGCCTCCCTTTCCCTTCGTTTTATCTTTCTGGTATGAATCATAAATCCATTCTACGATGATAAACGTAAAGCAAAAGTAGCTTTAAATTAAGCTAGATATATACAAGCCGATCCACCTTAAATATGTGTACTCAGTATACATATCAGTCCTTGCTATCATGTGCAAAATGAGTAATTTATCAGCTCTGCAAAAGGAGATGATCACTGGCTTTTCGCGCAGTCTGTGAATCGTTCACGTGCTGCTGTGATTAAAGTGTACCGTGATTGGACAAACGGCACTGTTTCAAATAAACGGCGTGGAAACTGTGGAGTACATCGCGCCATTGATGCGAGAGGTGAACGTCGACTGCGTAAATGGGTGCAGGCCGACGTACACGAAAGAGTTGAGCAACTCAACTTCCAAATGAACCAAATGATTGCTAGACGTGTGTCGACCAAGGCAGTACAACGCCTTGCCAAAAAAAAAAGAAGGAAGAAAGAAGACAATTTACTGGAAAAAAGGTGATTTAGTTTCGAATCTGCAGTCCGAAGCATTGAATCATGATAATGATTTTAGATGCAAGAAACAAATAAATATTTTATACAGTACATAAACCTTTTATATATTCATTAATGGACGAGTTTTATAGAATCACTAGTGGGCCCGGGCAGACGTTGTCCTGCCACAGACCACATTCTATGTAGACCGCATTTTATCTGGTAGCGCTGTTGTCGGATATTTTATGCATTTGACATACATAGAGTACATGCGCAAGTCTCGTGCATCGTAGATATTGTTTTGACGTTTCATTTGATGTCGATACATGGCAACAGAACGATTTCTCCCATAAACTTTCCGTTCAAAAGGGTTGCTTCAATAACATTTCCTGGGTGGGTTTAAATTACGAAGCAGAATTTTCGGCGAACCAATCTTCAATCGAAGATTGTGTGGTGGCATTACTGGCATTTCTAGTAAATTTAAAAATGCAGTTGAATAAATTACTGCTTCGTTTTCATCAACGACAGTGTCGATTGAATTGAAAGACAGCAGTTCGCCCGGCAACGACTGTTGTATATGAAAGTTAATTTCGTCAACGTCAACATTTCTTGCTGCCAAAATAGCACGTTCACTGAACCAATTATGGCCGGGAAGACACTCTCAATTAAGTCGAAATAAAAAAACGGTAAACAAAAAAGCTAAATTCACACGTTGTTTATGTTCGTATATCCGTGGAACACTTCAGAAAAATTGTAGCATCAGGGAAACGTTTAAATGAAACGATGTACGTGTGGTTTTTTCTCTAGATGCATTATCTCCCTCCTCCCTGGTTGTTCTCTCCATTCTATTTTCACTTTCGATTTTCAACTTTTTTAAATCCCTGCTTTTCGATTGAAATTGCTGCATGTTTTCGTTCCACAATACCTTGCTAAATGCCAGTGCCATCAATAAATATTATAAAAGCAGCATAAATTCACTTTCACTCACGATGGAGATGTATTTGATCTCCATCGTGCTTGTAGTGACAGCAGTTGCAGGCAGGCAGTTAGTCGCTTCCATATCGACCGTAAAAAGTGCTCTTCATATCTGGGTCAAAGGTTAAAGCAGAGACTTTCTTTGACGATGTCTGCGTTTAAGGTTAAAAGGACTAACGTTTTATGTTACGATCGTTAGGATCGCTAGGTGTCTCTTTATTTCAACAAAAGAGCATCGCTTCGCTTCCCGTTCTTCTCCCACATTAATATCTCGACAACAGCGTCACCTATCGGGTCCAAAATTATCCTATCTTTCAAGCTAGAACCAACCATACACATTGACAAAATTTCATTGAAATCGGTTGGGCGGTTTCGGAGATTAGCGTGAACGAACATCGTGACACGCGATTTTTATACAGGGTGTTTTTGAATTGAGTACAGATTTTTTGGGAGATGATAGAAGAGGTCCTTAGAAGTATTTTTTGTCATATGAACATGAGGTCCCCGCAGCTCCGTTTACTTCCAATACTGCATTGAACAATCAAATGACACCGGGACGCAGTGTGCGTTGGTAGGCCTAGATTATTTTATTTTTAACAATTAACACAAGCAATCTACTGTATGGCTTTTACAGTAATTGTTCGAAATGACCGCCATTTGCTTCATAGCACAATTCGCAACGCCTTATGATGGATTGATGTCTGCATAATCATTCCATGTAAAACGATTCATACTGTTTGTTTAACTTTACACATGTAAAAAGTACATCAAGTGAACTTTTTAAAACAAATCTCTACGTACTGCTTTCCCAGAATGCGATTAGTTCATTCACTGAAAGCATTTCTCCCAGGAAAAAAGAATATCAGCAGAGAAAGCTTTCTTTACCTTCACTCAGTATCGAAAATATTTTGCTTCAGGTTTTGAAGTTACCTCAAAGGGAACAAGAGCTGTGAAGTTACCGTGTAAACCGACTTTTGCCTGAAAAAAGTCCACCGATACCTTGACCGATTTTGTTATTTATACATAAGATACATCGGCATTACTCAAGAATCTATTTTTGTCGATCTTCACGGCACTGTAAGCGAAATTTTGGCATTGGTTGCGTTAATATTCGGTTTATGTACGGCTGCTGGGATCGTTTGGAAATTAGATCGCATCACGCATTTCTTTTGCGATGGAATGGGCTGACGGTGGAACGGACGCTTGAAAAAGTATGATAACTACATGGATAAATGATTGTGCCTATTAATCATTGTTACTTTCACCTGCCTATTAATCATCTGGGTAGATTTTGTTATCTTATTGATTTATTATTAATTATTTGTTTGTTCCACCTCTGGATGTCGGATTGTGTGCTTTTAACGGGAGAACGCAAATTCTCTGTCAATTTTGGAACGACCCAAATCTTCGGGCATAAGATTGAGAACGAGAGTCTTGAATGTATATTTGAAGGTTTCAGGTACCTCTATAAGATATTCTCTCTTTCTGTAATCTATCTCGACCAGTATCATTCACTCTTTCTTACGCAAAATTCACATTCCCCTGTTCGTCAATTGTTAATGGACCGTTACACTAACACACTTGTAGTTACTGCAAAATTAACATTGACGGCTGAAGTGATTAATATAGTATTCTGCGAGTTCTGACTCGAAAAAATTTACATTTCTGGATTTATGTGATGAAAACTTCCGGACAGCTGTTCTGTTGCACTGCGACCATGATCATTACTATAGTGTTAAATCTCCCTTTGTTTTTATGACGGCTCCTATTCTTCGAGGAAGACTTTTCACCAAATTTAGATAGAGAGCTTCGGGAATTTTCTTCTATTTTTCCAGAAGAGCGTTGACGAGTTCAGTCACAGATGTTGATCAGTGTAGTCTAGCCGTAGTCATCGCTCCAATTCATTCCAAAGGTGTTCATTGTGTTTATAACGGGGCTTTGTGTAGGCTATCCATTTCTTGCACTCCTGTCTCCTCAATTCCTTTGTGACTAGGAGCATTGTCATTTTTGCATGTACAGGAATGGTCCAAAATAAAAAATTCTCCAAAATGTCAAGTAACCTACAGACGTCTTATTTCTGCTACTGAAACAAGTTGGCCCAATCCATTTCAGTATAAAAGGTTCGATACCATGAACCTCACAGTGGGCAGCAAGCAGTCAGGCAGGAGCGTTCTCTGCGTTTCCATTATTCAAGTGGTCCAGCTTTGGTAAGCTGTACGCCATTCTAAACGTCGCTTCCATGCGGAGTTTAGCAGCAGCAGCACGGCCATGGAAATTCAGGGTCTTCAATTCACCGCTAATGATGATTGTATTGTCAGTATTTGAAATGACATTTCGGCAATTATTTCTGTGTGTTAAACGTACTAGCATGATCTCTGTCTATAATTTTCTTTTGCTTACCACTTGGCGGTTTCACTGGCGTTACTCTTTATGATGTCACTTACAGTTGGCCGAGGGGGAACGTTCTGTAACATACCTCATAACTGAGAAGGCCGAGGCTAACGAGAAATCAGGCTCCGGCACTGAAAAGTCACCTGACCAAGATAGGTCTATTAACAATCCAACCTTCATTGTTTCCGTCTTGTATTTTAACCATCAGTATTTTTTTCCTTTGTTGGAAACAATGAAGGTTGGATTGTTAATAGACCTATCTTGGTCAGGTGACTTTTCAGTACCGGAGCCTGTCTTTCTCGTTAGCCTCGTCCCACCTGAAAAAGAAAAGAGATAGAGACTTCCCTGCTATTTGGAGCAACACTTCCGTATTTGATTGCCATGTTTACTTATAGAAAAAAATCAAATATAATAGGCTTAAGTAGATTTTAGAGATTTTTATTGAATTTTATTTATTTATTTATTTATTTATTTATTTATTGAAATTACTCTTATTTACACAAATTCTATAAGATACACCAAGAACATCAACAATAATACTCAACATCTTAATAATTATAATTTTTTGTAAATTTTGAAAAATATTACTCTACCCGTATGTAGCATCCAATTACAAAAAAATAATCTGACAAATCAAAGAATTACAGAATTTTATCTGAAAAAACAAAAAAGGCAAACATAACCTTATATATTTTTAGACCAATGTTATGTAAATGGAAATTTACATATTTACAAATAAACGTTGGGAGAAAATCTAGTTTATTTTACTGAGTACTCCATAGTCGAGTCTTACATAATTCGAACCCCAACAGCAAAAGAAAACTTAAAAAATAAATATACAATTAAAAACTCCCTACCCCATCCCCGTAATGTAAACAATTCTAATAAATTTAATCTTTGATCTACATAATTTCCAATAATATGGGCAAAGACATAATATTCTTAAAAAATTACAGGATTTTACATTACAAAAATTCTACCATGAACATTAACATTTTCAAAAAGACAGCAGCACACGTCGGCTATCACTAATAATTTTGATAAAGTTCATTAGTTCATGATTTTTTAAGCTTTCTTTTGCTGTTGGGATTCGAATTATGTAAGATTCGACTATGGAGTACTCATTAAAATAAATGGAGATTTTTTTTAACTTTAAAAATATTACAGTTCATTAATTATAGTTACCTCTATATTATACATTCGTAAATTATAGAGAAAAAATTACTTGTATATTTTTACTTGAATGGCTTATGGTAATACAAGTTGTATCTAAACCCTGTCATAAACTTCTGGTGGTGATTCCCCACAGCGAGATGAAAACAAAAGTTCATATAAACATGGTTCGGATAACGAACCGTTTATGAGATTTCCACAATTAAAAGTGAAGTTTCAGCAGTTGGTTTTTCTACTCCGTGGATGGCAGGTGACATGCGGAGAAGCTAATCTGTCATCCATAGAGTATAAAACCAACTGATAAACGGTTCGTTGTCCGAACCATGTTTATATGAACTTTTGTTTTCATCTCGCTGTGGGGTTTATAAGAATCACCACCACCAGAAGTTTGTGACAGGGGTTTAGATATACCCTGTATATTGATAAGCAGCAAAGAAAAATAAAATGCTTTGTGACTTGAGAAATGAGAAATAATAAGAAGAAGTGACTAACAGTCCATCTAGTCTGTTTTGAGTGACTTCTATTTATCAGATTAAATTCCTCACCTTCTACAGGTTCATAATATCGTAACATCTTGAATAATATTTTATAATTTTGGAAATTTTTTTAAACCCATAAATCTCTCGCTTGTAAAATTTGATGAGCGTGGTTTGTCACTAAGTTGCCTCTAAGCCGTTCAATTTTAAAATCCTTGCTCAGTAATTTAAATTAAATTAAACTTTAACTTCATGACTTTTCGTCCAACACATTTACGTTTTGAAAGATCATCATGAATGCACTATGTAAAATTATTCATAAAATTTTTACAGGATTTAAATTTATTTTTAAATATGTTCATGCAAGCAAATTTAAAATTAACAAATAAACATACGAATTATCAAAAACACATGATATAAATAGCTACGACTTTCATGAAGACTAAAAAAACTTAATAAATGATATAGCACTACGGGTGGCAGCACTGACTTTGTCGTTTTTCGCCGTCTGGTTAACTTAGTAAATCATAGAATGAGACCTTGCCTTCCGTATACTGAGATAGTATTATTTTTTGAGTATTTTGATTAATGTGACTAGTAATATATTTTTTTGTGGCTTTAAAGCCCTGACAAGAAATATATTTAGATCTACACTTGAGAAAGGCAAGAATTTATAAAGGATACTGGACATGTCTCGAGAATAAGTGAGGATCTCATGGGTGATAAAGTGATACACCGGCATCTGCATGTCGGAAACACGTGTGAAAGGTGTGCCATACAAAATCAAACTCAAGGTAAGTTTTCTTAGTTGATATATATACATAGTAATTTAATATAACGTAATTAATTAAATAGATAGTAATTAATGAATCGCCCGTGGTCACGGTTCAATTTAACCTAGATTTTGAATAAGCCATTTAACTGAGTAGTAATTGCAGTAGTTTTTGCTTGTAATTTGAAAATTAAACTTTGTGCATGTTTGCTACTGTTAAGTGCACTTCTATGCCATGTTATTTTCTGTGATGGTTGTAATGAAATTTACACTACTTATTTTGAACACTGAATGACTTCAAGTCGGTTAGCTGTAATGCATATAATTGTTGTTTTTTCTTTAGTTTAACCGTGATGATACCTGAAGAGCTGGAATCATCGCAAATATACATTGTGTGGCTACGATATATTTTGCTATCAACGAAAAGGAGGCAAGCAACTATACTTCCAAACAGTCAACGCGGGGAGTTCCCTTGACAGAGCATCGAATGTTTATAGCAAAAGTACAAGAATAGAAGAACTCTTTCCGTAGTCACAGTATTGTCCATCTTCTAGAATGAAATCTCTAAAAATCACAAATACATTTGTAATGAAGAAAGGTTATCCTGACATATCTTGCCCCCTTATTGACATCGCCGTTTGTATTAATAATGCTGAGAACGGTCATGTTCAAGAAATGTTAGACCCAATAATCTGTGTGGTATACACAGACACGAAGAAAGAACTTCTTTGCCACCGTCTCCGAGATGGCTTTCATGAAGAGACAGAGCATTTTTATCCATGCGTGCAGAAACAACTGAGAATGGATGAATGCATCTTAAGCGTCATTATTTCCTATGGCCTAATTCGATTTTTCTTTCAGAAGATGCCATTGTGGATGTTGCATGCGCCCCCATCGAGCAATCTCACAAATCAGTGTCCTACATTCTTAGGTAGGCCAGGATTTCAAGCACGAAAGTGCACAAAATTTGCAGCCTGTATGGTCGGCACAATTGCTGCATCAGTACTGCAGGGGACGGTCTTTTTCAAATGCTTATGGACATGTCAGGGATCAATTGGATGGGAATATTTATCACCAAACTTACGCAGTGTGGTTTAATAATTTCTCATTTCCGTATAAGTCCTGACGGATTGGTGCTTGAAGATACCAACTTTAATGCTGGAAATTAATTGCCCTTCATCATTGACTACGAAAAGCATCGTAACTACGAAATGCCCGTCATCATTTGTGCAGTGCCATATTTAGCGTTTAAAGACAGTTCCTCCGTTGTCTCAATGTTGACCATTGTTATCGTTATCAGGTACAACTGTGCAAGTATATTCTGAAGCTGCATAAATGCCGTTAGTGTGAATAAGTTTATGTTGAGGTATTCCGCAATGATCCCGCAATCTCCGTATGGATTCCTAAATGTGAATTCTCTACTTTGAAAACCCATTCCCAAGGCTGGTGGCTATAAAGATTGTGTAATTTTTTAAATGTTTTTATCAATAACGTGTACAATACGTATATTTTTCTTTTATTTTTTAACTAAAAGAATTGATTCAGCATGACACAGATAAAAATCACCAATCGACTTCGGCGTTTATTCCCGGAGTTTACAGGAAGAGAAATGATGGTTTTAAATTTTGAACAGCGTGACATAAAGAGGAAACCGATATATGTTGAAACAATCTGAAATTTCAATATTTAAATATCAATTCCCCAACCATTATGTACAGTATGTGTTTCCTATTTACGTTACGTATTCAAAATTTAAGACCACTTTTTTTCCCTATAAATCCCGAAAGCGGCGGAAATAAATGTCGAAACCGGTTGGCTATTTTTATCTAACTATATCTCATGCTGTAAAGCATCAATTTTTTTCCGCTCACCGAAAAAAAGTACAGTAGCCTACAATGACAAACCACATTAATGATTTTATTTTTTATGTACCGTTACAAATAATCAAATAATGTTATGTGTTATTTATGTGATAATAGATTTAATAAAAGAATGTTTCTCATTGTCAGTCGAATACATTTATTTAAACTAATCCACGTCCACTATTAATTATACACTGAGTGAGCATATTATTATGACCGCCCTATCAGTATCTCGTTGGGCCACCTTTTACTTTTAATACTGCGGTGATTCTTCGTGGCACTGATTCCACGAGATGTTGGAAGGTGATGGGAGGAATCTGACACCATGCCTGATAGATAGCACTGTCTAGTTGTGCTAGATTGGACAGTGGTGGTTCCAGCCGTCTGATGGTTCGTTGGACTTTGTCCCATAAATGCTCAATTGGAGTGAGATCTGGGGATTGTGGGGGCCACCAAAGTAAGGTAAAGTCCCCCTCATGTTCCTGGAACCACTCCTGCACAATACGAGTTCTGTGGCATGGCGCATTATCTTGCTGGAAGTAACCATCTCCATTGGGGTACGCCATCAACATGACAGGGTAGACTTGATCGGCGATGATACTGAGGTATGCTGTGCCATCCAGACGTTGTTCAACACGTATTAACGGACCCAACGCATGCCAGGAAAACATTCCCCAGACGATAACACTGCCCGCACCGGCCTGAAAGGTTGTACTCTTGCATGCGGGGTCCATGCTTTCGTGCTGTTTCCGCCAGATTCTCACTCGGCCGTCTGCATGATGTAACTGGAATCGTGACTCGTCAGACTACATGATTTGTTTCCACTGCTCTATAGTCAAATCCTTGTACTTCTGAGTCAATTGGAGTCGTTTCCGCTTGTTGTCTGCAGGCAGCAAAGGTGTGCGGACAGGTCTTCGGCTTCCGTATCCCATTCGATGCAGTGTGCGGCGGAGAGTGCATTCAGAGACCGTTTTGGAGGACCCCTGATTAAGGTCAGCAGTGATTTGATGCACAGTTGCCCTTCCGTTATCCTTTACCAGTCGTGACAGTCTCCGTTCTGTCCGATCATCAACCATCCGCGTGCGGTCACAACGCGAACGTTCAGACCCCGTCTTCGGGCTAACCGTCCAGTCTTTAAATACTTTAATGACGGCTGCTCCATAGCTCCGAGCACCTACAATCATCCCGCGTTCGAAGGCTGTTAAATCGCGTCATTTACCCATAGTTGAAGAATGGAACACGTCTACTGTTGTCGATGACACTCAGCTTCCCTTTTTACATTGGTCCGGCCCATTAGCAACATTGTGGCGACGTCCGTGGCGCATTTGCATAAACATGTCAAGTGGTCATAATAATATGCTCACTCAGTGTATTACATGTACTTTGAAAATTAGTCAAAAAACAACACAAGACAAAATGTGATAGCAGTTCTATAGGCATTCGAATGTTACAGATGTTAAATATCTTAATTTTTTATATTGTGCGTTCCACATCAATGTGAACACTAGCTATCTTACATGCTTCTGCCATCCGTAAATTGCCTGATTTGGATCTGTAAAAGGAGGCATCACAAGAAATACATTTTTGCTTCGCAGCCAGCACGAATCTGAGGAAATCCTTTTTTCAGATGTCATAATGTCACCTTCCAGATTTTTTGAAATCATTATCATTTGTTAGGAATTTGTACGACCACCATAAGCCTTTGATTAATAAAATAAATAAAACCCCCCAGATCGAATCACTAAGGTTTATTCCAATCAAATATTTTACAGTAAAAGTTCATTTGCTGATTGAGTACAGTAATACCTGTTGATTTATAGTAGAGGTTGCTTAGTTCTCAGTTCAGTGCAATCGATTATGAACGGCCGATTGGATAATGTGTTTGGAAACTAGAGGGTATTTTTTGCTTTACAATAGCTTTTGGTGACCAAATTATACAATGCTGAGGAAAGTAATACAATTAAGATATCTGAAAATTCGGCTTGCCGTCGTTCTATAAACATTGAAAAGCATTGTATTGAAAGAGCTTTATCTTACATAAATGTCTCTTTCTAGCTAATTACTACTTGTTCCGGCTAATAATGCGGATTTTGTAATTAAAAAAAAACACGATAATTTCAAGAGAATTATCAAAAATGCTTTATTCATAGTAATGTTCATCGTTAGGTAATTTGTGGATGCCTCCCAATAGAACTTTTTTTTTTTAATTCAGGGCCCCACTTTTCCACTTCTTCGTACGATTTTTAATGCTGCTCAGAAAGGTGCGTGTGCCGTCGATCCTGCCCAGGCAAGATCTTTGGTGTCTTTAACTGTTTTTGAAGTGTGATGGTGCGTTATTGTGAAGCAAAATTACTTTAAAACTTTCCCATTGATTGTAAAACGATCGGAAATTGTTTGCTGAGCAGCGTTTAATCTTCCCGCAAGTTATTCTTGAATTTGACGCGCATCTTCATCCAACAATGTTTGCAATTCTTGATCTTCAAAGTTTTTCGCTTTATCTGGAAGTTATTTGTCTTTCACATCGAAATCATCACTTTTAAAGCGTTTAAACCACCGTTTACAAATATCTTGAGATGGAGCATGTTCACCATAAGCTTCCCGAAATATACGATACGTTTCAGCAGTACTTTTCTTCAAGGTAAGTAATGAATTAACACTTCCCGCAAATTTTTTTTACCCCGGTGTAAAGAGGTGTAAAGAGAAGGGCTTTCTCCAAATGTTTATTTTAGGACCGGATACCAGAATCAACTTCTCCTTATGTTGATATGAAGTCAATATATCGTACGCCCACCTTTCCCTTTTATGACTCTCTTTCGCTCTTATGACCCTAAAACGAAAACCCCTTATCGTTTTGTTTATTTTTGAGAGCAGCTGAAATTCAACTCATTCAAGCGGCGTTATCTTTCTAAATTTTCACGATATTTTCTTAGGATTTTTCTAAGAGTAGCTCTATACATTTGGCTAATAAATTATGCAAAAGACATTTGCGCATGAGCAGTTAAACATTATTTAGTAAAAATGCTCATATTTCATCAAATGTTTAATATTTTTATATTCTGATTGCAGGGTGTTGTCTCTACTGTGTAGTTTATCAAGTTTACTGATAATTGCATTGCATTGGGTTGAAAACCCTGCATGTTATAAACAAAAAGCTTACGAAAAAATTCGATTTCTTTTTAAAGAAACCTTTATATCTCTATGAATACACGTGCTATTCTCATATAAATAATACAGATAAGTAAAACACGCCTCATAATCATATGCTACAGCTTTATTTTCAGGCATTATTTTTTACAGGGTGATCCCAAACATTTTTTTTGTTCAGTTTGTTGCTGACCCCTTATTTGCCTTCAGGACAAAACATTCGCTGAAATATATGAGGTGTAACCTTCGAGCATGAAAATAGGGTATGGGTTAATAGTGAAAATTTTATTTTAAATGAGTTCTTATTAATATCATTATAACATTTATTTTGTATTTTTTCGAAATTTTAGAATAAATATTACTTTTTATTTTATTTTATTTTTTGAGATTAAGCAGTTTTTCTTGTTTTTTTTTTCATCTTTTTTATTTTAATATTTTTATTAGAATTTTTGTTGAACATTTTGCACTTTGGATAGAGGATTATATTTTGTATCATTATTTCTATTAGTTTTTTTATTTGTATAAAATTTGTGAATTAAATTAAAATAAGTATTTACATAAAATATTTTGTTCTGAACCGATCATAAACCCCGTAATATCGTACATTCTCATTTTTAAATATAAAATAACGTAATAATCACGCTTAATAAGAAATAATGTTGTAAAGTATCCTTAACTATCATTAAATAATAGGCAAACTACATTTAAAAATGACTGGGATCAGTAACATAATCGAATAAAGCTAAAATAATATGTAATCACAAGTCAATCCTATGCCAACTAGGGAATGTTTTGCCCTATCACAGCTGATCCACAAGATGATTGATTTTGGTGCCACTGGCTTCCCTTTCAATGAATAGGGTGCCGTCTCTATCTAGTTTCATGCTCGAAGGGTGTAACATGCTCTTTACACGATAATTTTAGGATAATTCGTCAAGTATTTTTATAGATATTCGACAAAACGTCTAAAATCAAAGATGTTCATATTATTTTTTCCAATTCCTATATATCAATATTTATGTAACTTCATCGATTGAAAAAAAATTCGCATTATTAACTGGTACACATGGTAAACATTTCAAATAGCGATTATTAATGAAAAAGGAAAAAAAAGGGATTTAAGTGGTCAATGCTCCGAAAGCAACTTCATTCCTTCTAAAACACTTTTCGTTCATGTGCGAGGGGAGTTCAATTAGTAATGCAACACATTTTTTTCTCGGCCAATTTTGGTTGAAAAAACTGGACATTTCTTGTGGAACATTTTCAAACACTTCCGCTTCGTCTCGTAAAGTTTCATTGACGTCCGATATGTGACAGCGCTATAGTGAGCTGTTAAAGTGGCGTCTGCAATGGAGGTGCGTTCCAAACAACGGGCAGTGATTGAGTTTCTTTTGGCGGAAAACCAGGGCATCTCAGATATTCATAGGCGCTTGCAGAATGTCTTCGGTGATCTGGCAGTGGACAAAAGCACGGTGAGTCGTTGGGCAAAGCGTGTGTCATCATCGCCGCAAGGTCAAGCAAAACTGTCTGATCTCCCGCGAGCTGGCCGGCCGTGCACAGCTCTGACTCCTGCAATGTCGGAACATACGAACACTCTCATTCGCGCAGATCGACGGATCACAATCAAACACCTCGCTGCTGTACTTGACGTCTCTGTTGGTAGTGCTGTCACAATTGTTCACCATGGGACGCACTACGCGGATGATGAAGCAGTTATTGATGCAGCACGACGTTGACTCCGACATCAACCAGTGGAATGGTACCGTACAGGCATACAGGCCCTCACTTCAAGGTGGCGTAAAGCCGTAGCATTGAATGGAGTTAACGTTGAAAAATAGTGTTGTGTAGCTAAAAGATTGGGGAATAACATGGTGTATTTGACTGCTGAATAAAACAACCCCCTTTTTCAGAAAAAAATGTGTTGCATTACTTATTGAACTCCCCTCGTAATTTCACTTTTCGATTGTTACTCGTAATAAAATGTATTTGACGAGATTATCCTAACAACTGAGAATTTCTAATTACATGTACGGAAAATTAAGCAATAGTTTTCCTGGTGAAATATTTAAAAATTTAGCCAGTAACTGAATAAAATAAACGTCGTTTTTCATTTTTGATTTTTTCACTTTTGCGAGTTTCGCTCGTGAAAATTATTGTGAAAGATATGGGAATGCTTATTACCATCTTGACGTAAATTTATTGAGGTTTAACATATGTCTTGAGTTTAAGTTATTTAATGCTTGCATTGCCAGCCATTTCATAGTCTTGTTCCTCCCCTTGTTAATTTAAGTAGCAAGTAATGATGTAATGATTTCACATTGACTTATTTCGATTGATTATTAAGTGATGGGACTGAAATAACTCTATTTTTTTCGCTTAATCTTGAGATAAGAAACGCCTTTCGAGCACCTGCTTTATCGTCTTTCGACAGATCTTTGATAAGCAACGCAGGCTTTAGGGAGCGCGTGAAAACCGCCTTCCTTCTTGGAACGAGCCAGGTCTTCAGAGATTTTTTTTTCAATTTGCGATTAAAAAATTGAAGAGATGTAGCATTAATTTATTACTTTACACCTATTTTTATAATCGTTTTTAATTTTCAAATATCGTAAATCATCTGACAGTTTCGAGTTGATAATCGCGTCTTATTTTTACCTCTTCGCCTTTTAAAAAGATAATTAAAAATTTCTTTAAAATACCTTGCATAAATTGAAGCTGACACGATGCAAGATTTTTATGAGGGGAGAACGAGTTAAAAATTAAATTAAAAACTAATTACGGTAATAGTGTGAAATTTTCTTCAGAAAAAAGGAAGCTTTTTTTTTTTTCCCCCCTTGGCCCATTTTTTTTTTCTCCTCTAAAAGATAAAAGGTGACTGAATTTAGAAGATTGTGAGCAAATGGAACGAGTTTGCTATGTTATGATTAAAACTTCAGAAGCAACTTTGACTGATTGACAGCCTCCTTAAAAGCACGGGGCACTTAAAAAAAGCAGGCCATAGAATACGCACAGAAGTTAAAATGCTCAAATAGCTTTTGGCATTCTTGAATGCCTCCAAGACATGTGAAGAATGTTAAATCTGGCGATTGACCCTTGAAAGAAATATTTGCATATTGGAAACCGGCATCTTAGAAATTGATGGATTTCGATTGAGGCTGGAGTAGAAATATTGAATAAAATTTCATCAAAATTATAAATATTGAAAAGATAATGTGGTGAATTGCGAGTCTTGAATTTCCTTATTTCAGAGATTTTGTGATTGAAGAAATGCTTTCATCAAGGCTAAGAAATTCATTTTCAAAAAGAAAAAAATATTCTTTTGTTCTCCTAATTTAGTGAATTGCATTTTCTCTTAAATCCTATTCTTTGCTGAATTTTATTAAACCTTTCCTCACATTTCTCCTCACCCTATGTTTTCCTCTCACTTCGAAATCGTCACACAAATGTTAATCTTATCGAAGCATTAATGCTATTTAATGACCGATAAAAAAAAAGTGGTGATCGCAGTTCATGTATCCTAAATAAGAGGACCATAAGAAATAGTTACCTCAAAAAATTAAGAATGAATGAATTAGACGAATAAATCCTTTGATACCAGTTTTGCCCTTGTTGCAATTCATTTCCCGAAGTGTTAGTTGCTCTTTTCAAGCATTTATTATCGTTATTTATTTAATTGTCCTTCTAATATACGTTTGTTTCTCAGATATCAAAGAGAGGCAAATGTTATACCTAATTAAGAAAAAGAATTTAAAAAAATGAAGTATAAATAGTGTACGGCTATGGCCACACAAGCGATTTTTTCCCCCGCAGAAATTTTGAGGCATAAATTCCGGAGAAATAACCGCTCGTGTGGCCTTAGTCTGAAATTGTAAATTTTTTTATATCTAGATGTGTTTCAGAATTGTTTGTTGATGGGGGGAGGGTGATAATTTTTATTTACAAAGTAAATTGTCAGTTTTGCAGCTTGGAAACGAAACGCAAGCAATTAAGCAATTCACTTAGTAACTGTTTATTTCTATTAAAATGATTAAAAGTTCATTGACGTGACAAATGATCAGCGAACACTTTAAGTTCATTATTCGGATATATATTAAGAGAAGGACGAGACACAAGAACCCTGGAATACAATAAATAATAGTTATTAATTAAAAAATACAAATTAAATAAAAAATA
>JAHWFO010013951.1:404075-421795 GCA_023313115.1 Rhysida immarginata
TTTGATTAATTATTTTTGTTTATTATATCTTATTTTTTATTTAATTTGTATTTTTAATTAATAACTATTATTTAAGTTCATTATTGAAATTTATGAATCTGTGCATAAAAAATTTTGGATTTTTGAAATTCTGACTTCGGATTCTTTAAAATAACCAAAAAGTAGAATTGGAATTTCTCAATGACCTCCAAGACATTGGAGAAATCTTTGAGCGTTAGACGGATGGAAATAAAAAAAAAATTTTTCCCCTTCACGACCTCCCATGTTTCTGAAACCGAGATTACTCATTCATTACATCAATACTCCTAAAAGATGCATTTTTGGACTAACGTATATAGGAACTTTTTTCATCCTTATGACGAGCCCAATCCAACTTATTTCAGGTCCATTATGTTTATATAATTATATAACTAGCACCAGTTTAAGCAACACGATATGCTTTATTGGGGCCGACGCGTTCTGAAATTACATCAATGATCATCAACAACGGACGAAGTTAGGAATTAGTTGGACAAACTTCGCATACAGATTGTATACATAAACATAAGATAGGAATGTCTAATAAACGTGTGTCCAAATTAGAAGCAGTTTTGAGTAAATACTAACAAATGTATTCTAACGGTAAAAGTCCCAGTTTCTCTAAAAACGTCGGTCTAGACTTGTAAATGTTTGGTGGTTTGGGACATGCCTGTTAGGATAACGCTGTCTGTAAAGTCTTGCTGTTTCTCTTGCGTTTCAGTTAGCAGCTCCATAGATAATGTGCAAATCAGTATCTCAGCATTTGTTATATTCGATAACACGGGACAAGCGTCACTTCGTAACCAACCGTAGACAACTAGAAAGACAGGCATCGGCGTGGAAATATCACTTCACCATAGTCAACACCGCCTAAAGAGAAAGCCTCTGCACGGAAACGTCATATATTGTTACATCATCTAAGTAGGGCATTGTTATTCGTATTTCTACCAATAATAAGCCCTGAATTTGCACTGCTATGATGATGTAACAATGCATGATGGTTTCCGTGCAGAGGCTTTCTCTTTAGGAGGTGTTGCCATAGTAGGCCGAGTAACAATGTAACCTCTATTGTTTCCATCTTGGATTTTAATAAATACGCACAATTTAGTAATCTAAACAACACGCGGGTTGTACCCCAACAGGCCGAAGCCCAACACGGGTTTGTTTTTTTTATAATAAAGGACAATCACAAACATCCCATAACATCCCATGCCCCAAGTGGGATTCGAACCCGCGACTTGCTGGTTGCGAGAGCGATAAGACCTGCGCCTCAGCCAACACCACCTAGACAGAAGGCCTGAGCACAGAAACGTCATACATTGTTACATCACGCAAAAGCGGCTATTGTTAATCGTATTTCTACCAATAATAAGCCCTAAATTTGGCCGTTTGATGATGATGTAACAATGTATGACATTTCTGTGCGCAGGCCTTCTGTCTATACCTTGTCTCAGCTTTAGTTGAGAGTGACGTCACGAGTGAAGTGGTTATAGTTCTTTCGCAAGAAGAAATAGTTCGAATAATTTTCTATATAAGAAGTTCAAAATTCTATCTGCAATCATATTTCCTATTTTTCTTCTCGATGTAATATAAAAATCGGCGGATAGAAAAGTCATTTGATGAAATTAAAAGGAAAAAAAACTAAATAAAATAAAGTCGGTCTGTAGTCGAGATTATTTGATTGTAAAATGGCGGCGTCTTGTTCCTACGTCAAGAAAGTGAAACAGATGTCTCAGAAATGAAAGATGATCGAGTTTCCACGAAAAATAGTAAAATATTTTCCATGGGTTCCATATTAATTTTTGAAAATGATATCGGACAGATACCATTCGACTATTCTACTTTCGAGAATTATAGGATGGTCTACTTACCACGCGATTATAGGATGGTCTAACGTAGTACAAGTAAGCCTAAGTACAAGTCTAACGGCGGAAGGATATAGGTGGTGCACTATGCCCGGCAAACGATTTCATTCCGTGACGCCACTCTCAACTGAAGCTGAGACAGGGTATAGGTGGTGTTGCCTCAGCCAACACCTCCTAGAAAGAAAACCTGTGCACTGAAAATTCATAAATTGTTACATGGTCATAAGAAGTCATAATGTAGGGCTTATTATTGGTAGAAATACGATTAACAATGCCTTTTTATGATGATGTAACAATGTATGAATTTTCAGTGCACAGGCTTTCTTTTTAGATGTTGCCTCAGCCAACACCTTCTAGACACAAGGCCTGGGCACGGAAGACTTACGTCAAACAGTTGGCCTTGCTGCCTACTGTATGACGTCAGAGTCTTCCGTGTCGAGGCAACACCACCTAAAGAGAAGGCCTGCGCACAGAAATTTCATATATTGTTACTTCATCATACCTAGTCATAATTTTGGGCTTATCATTGGTAGAAATGCGATTAAAGATGACTACTTATGACGTTTTAACAATGTATGACGTTTCCGCGCTCAGGCCTTGTCTTTAGGTGGTGTTGGTCGAGGCCTTGTGTCTAGAAGGTGTTGCCTCAGCGCTCTCGGCCAACAATCCGATTAACAATAGCTGCTTGATGATGATGTAACAATGTATACACCTTTTGTCTGCAGGCCTTCTCTGGGAGGTGTTGGGGTGATGTAACAATGTACGACGTTTTCGCGCTCAGGCTTTGAGTAGAGGTGGTGTTGGCATAACCTTCACATAGAGATAGATAGATTATACCAGAGGTGGAAATTCCGTAGTGCAGCGCGTCCGTTGGGAGACGGTTGGACCACTAGATGGCGAAGCGTCGCCGTCAGTCAAACTTAGCTGACGCAGGGCCATCACTATTATCCTGGCTCACGACGATGGCAAATGCCGTTTGGAAACTCAGAGGAGAAAACTATTCATTGTCCTTCAAGTATTTTCTGCCACCGAGGGCGCCACATGTCCTCAGTAGTACGACTGCACTGTACGGCTCGTTTAATATTAAATTTTAAAAAGATAATACTACAAAATAAAATAAACGCGCCACTACACTTTTACCTTTTTTTAAAATTATATATTTTACTTTTTACTTTTTAATGTGAAAGTACGTGCTTTAAAAGTTTTTATTTTATATTTTTGTGTATTTCAATTACGTGTATACACAAGATTTTATTAGCCTGTTCATTATTTGTTATTATAACAACAGAACTTTTGTTATTTCAAATATTTGCAAAGTGTTATCATGTTGGGATAGACTGTATGTGTCCTGCTGTAAATACAGATACAGGTAACCTCGATTATGGGAACCTCTATTATACGAACCATCTATTATAAGAACTCTTTTATTCTCTATTTCAACTCAAAAAATACGGGATTTGGCTTTGTCAAAAAAAAAAAAAAAGAAACAATGAAGATGGTGAAACAGACGAAGATTGATGATTTTTTAAAATACTACTTAAGCAAAATGTGTTGCATATAATTTTTAAATAAAATAAATAAAATAATAATAAAAATTTTTAAGTAAAAAATATTAATTACTTAACTGACTTTACTATTTTTTCAACCTCGATTAAAACCACTGGTCCCAATTAGTTCGGATAATCGAGGTTCTACTGTAGTATGCTTTAAACCTTTATTGTATATTTTAAACAAGCCTTAATGCCAAACATTAGTTTTAATGTCAGTTTTTCAAACGATAAGTACGCTCGAAAATAACAGTTGATTGCTTTCTAACATTTACTGGCAAACAAATTTAAAACGTGCTTCACCCAGCTATGACATGTTCTCGGGCACTAAACCGTACGCCTAGTGACGCCATCTTGACGTACAGAAAAAGCTATTAGTTGCACCCCCCTTAACCATCACTTTCTAAACTTCAGGCCTCACAACAGACGATGAAAACGTCATCAATATCAAGCCCAAACAATAGCGCTCTTAGCAGGAGGTAATAATAAAAAAAAAAAAGATTTCTTCCTTGCCGATTTTTCATGCACTCAAGAACAACATAGCTCTAAGAATATTTTGCACAATATTATAAAAATAGCAACAAATACATTTTTATATAATAAGGGGAAAATACGATTCTTGCATTGATAAAATTACCTTTGGCTAAGAGCGCTGTAGTTTGGGCCTAATATTTCTTGATGACATTTTCATCGTCTGTTGTGAGGCCTTTAGTTTAAACGGTGATAGCATAACTCGACTCTTCGATAGTGATCCTGAATATATAATTCTCAATGACGTATATTAAAGTTAGACCCCGGAACTTACCACCATACTTGAAGCCAATTGGGAATATTGGGAAGCTCCGCCTCCCAGAACCCTCATGGCAGAAAGTGAGTGAAGATGATACAAAACACAATGCTAAACACGAGGGTAACTGATTAATAATTCTTTCACACTCCGATCACGGAGTGGTAAGTTTATCGTTTCGTTAACTTTGTATTTTAAGTATTTTATTATATTTTATAAGCAAGTTTCGATTATGGTTTCAATTTCAATTTCGTTTTGATCCTCTTTCTGCTTTTTTCATTTCAGTTACGTATTTTTGATGTATGTTTGAGGAAAGTGATTTCTGATCCTTTTCGTGTCTATTTGTACAATTGTTAATTATTCCTTGGGCCCAAA
Source organism: Rhysida immarginata (assembly GCA_023313115.1). Classification (NCBI taxonomy): domain Eukaryota; kingdom Metazoa; phylum Arthropoda; class Chilopoda; order Scolopendromorpha; family Scolopendridae; genus Rhysida; species Rhysida immarginata. The sequence goes on from JAHWFO010013951.1 coordinate 408,668, forward strand.
ATCGTCAAAAGCAAAGCAGCCAGGCAGCTAACTATTCGACGGCTCACTTCTGCCCAGAACTTTCGTGGCGATGTTAACAATCTGAAATAGGATTCGGAATATACCTTTAATAATATACGTCATTGATAATTCTATATTCAGGATCCCTACTCTTCAGCAAATATAGCAGATCAACAATGGAGTTCGCATGTGTTCACAGATCAGAGGATTAAAAATCATGATATAAACGAAATTTTTGGTTGAACAAGAATCGTCGTGCGATAGTGGCGCCATCCGATGGCAAAAACTGTCAGTGGGCAAGCAAACAAACAAACAAACAAACAAACAAACAACAAACAGAAAATGAATTCTATATATAAGATAAGGCTGGATGGATTATAGTTGGCTTTGAAAATTATACAAGGCCTCGGTAATTGCACAAAAATTTTCCTACTTTAAAGTGACATAACTCTTACACGACTCATGTTTGACACATTTTAATTTTACATTCCTAGCTTACAATTATGTATAGAATCTATATACGGAGTTTGTCCAACGTGTTTTTAAACACCCTGTATAAAGACTAGGGAAGAGAACACTTAACAGTATAACAACAAGATGGATGGGTTCATCAATCAGAAGCGCAGAACTTCACATACTGATTGGTGGGTTAAGGCAGATGAGCAGCAAAAAAAAAAAAAAAATCGTGGGGGAGAGGGAAGAAAATATTAACATGGGTAACAAGAAGAAAATAAAATCATAGGATAAAAAATACAACTATGTAAAAAAGACATAAAAAATTAATAAAATAATAAAATGAAGAGAAATAAAATATATAAATTCTTCTGGAATAAGAACAAATCATGTGTTCATGAATAATGTCAAGTATTGTATTGATTGATTGTTCAGTAAATGTTACGGAGAACGACTTCGGTGTTTGTAGATCTCGATGACTTCTAGTAGATTTATTGTTTTTTACGTCTTCGACACTTCTTCAATAATAGAAAATCTGTTTTTCGTGCAAGAGATATTGGGCAAATGGTTTAGTCAAATCTGTTCTTCTCATTTTCATTTATTAGGAATCCTCCGAGTTCCATATAACGAACCTTAAAGGTGCGTTTAGTCATTTCGACGTAATAGCATTCACAATCCTTGTAAGTTCGAAAGCATCACTGGACTCATTAGATGTTCTTGTTAATCTTTCTAGAAAGGTTGAAGTATTGTTTTTGGTGTTGAGTGAGATTTCAGCCCGAGGTTTAGGAAAATATTGGTTGCCCTGTAAATCTTTGGGCTGGTGAAAGTAAACACTGTAAAAGGGCGATTGTCTTCAGGGCCATTTTGTGAACTCCGATAAGACGCTTTAACTAATCATCTGGTTCGTAGGTTCTCTGAAGAAACTACATGTACATATTTAGCGAACATGTTGCGTTCCGCCAGGTGGTTGATTATTGTTGGGTTCTTCCATTCTGTAACACTTGTCGATCGGGTACGTCAAGCCGTGTCGGAATAAGTATTTGAGTGCGGCTGTTTTTTTGCTGAGATGGATGGTTAGAAGAGAAGCCTACGTTAGTCGTGGTTGTTGGCTTCCTGTATGTGCTAAAGTAGCCTAGTAACAATTATATAAGAAGTCATTCGTTTTTTTAAATTTCACAGGTGCGATGATAGAACTGCAGGGTTCCTGGAGATTAGTGAGAAGTGGAAGCACTTAAATGCGGGAAACGGGGTGGCAACTGCATTAATATGTCATCTTCGTTAATGCGTCCGGAAACGCTGTGGCAGTTTGCATTGAGATATTCTCGCGGGTATTTCCTAAAAAAACTTGAAGAGGTTGTCGTTTTATCGGCGTAGGAATTCCCACTACGCTCGCGTAGTTTTGTGGGATGATTTTATAAAATATTTCACTATAGTTTGGAGAAATAAGCGACTCAATTTAAATATAAAACCCTTTGAAAATCGATTTTTCTTTTTATGATCAAAAACAAAAATTAAGATAAACATATATAATTTCCAATGGGGGTTCTTTTGATACGTCTTTTCCTTCCGAGAAGAAACTCGTCCCGTTTTTAAATGACAACATTAAATCTGATGTTTTCATCACGACTTTGGAAAAACAAATTTTTTGCGAATTTGACGAGTTAATAATGGCAGATATTTTGCATTAGTCTTAATATTAAGAAGTCGAAAATGTCCTGTAGTAAAAGGCGATCGTTTCGGCAATAACTAGGTTGAAGCGCTGAAATGTTCGTTTGCTCGTGGAGTCGTTAAATCAGGCGCGATTTAATTTTCCATAAACCGAAAGGAATTTTTCCCACCACCCACTCCCTAATTCTTTTTTATTTGCTACTTTGAATAGAATACTTCATTAATTTCCAGTCCATTCCGATATAAATTGCATTCTTCTCTTGTCCTCGTTTTCTTTTTTTTTTTTTTTCTTTTTTTTCCCGTAGTTACTCGGGTGTTTTTTTTCTTCTTCTACGAAGAGGGAGGATGCATTTTGTCGCAACCTGACGACAGCGACGACTTGTTTTGTTTCGTTGTCTCATTGAACGAGAAAGGCTTCTCTCTCTCTCTAATAATAACCAACAACAACAGCAGCAGCAGCAATAATAATAATAATGGGCCAACGGTGGAAACGTGTGCAAGGGTGGAAGCCTTTGCATTGGTTAATGGGCATTAAGGCAATATTTTAATTTCAGCCTGCAAATTGCATTTACTTGAATTAATTTTCCTCTCAAACTGTTTTAGTCTTTTGTTTAGAAATAAACTGCAATGGCATCGGGCTCGAGCAATTATCATCTTAAAAGGGGAAAAATAAAAATAAACTTGCCGAGTTGCTCAGACCATCTGGAGTAATAAATGTTTGCATATTTTGGGCAAATGAAAAGCAGCGCGGCTCGGGATTACCGAAAAGGAAACAAGTACAAGAGAGAAAGAGAGAGAGAGAGCGCGACGAGAGAGAGAGGTGCCATTGTTCGCCGACATGAATAAAAGGGCCGTAACTATTGTGCAGGCAACATGAAATAATTGCGAGAATGGTTAGTAGCATAAATGGTGGCATTTATCACGACGGGGATGCATGCAAATGAGTTTACTTAGCGACTCGGAGCTCAACAAGATAGGCACGTCTGATCTGCCCGTTTCATCAGCCCATTAACAAGGAGAAGTCTTTTGGTGCAACAACCGCCTTTTATCACACGCCTGTGCTTCAAGGTGAAATGAACTAATTTTCCGACGTGAGCTACCAAATGAAGGAGGAAGAGGAGGAGGAGGAGCAGAAAGAGGCAAATGAAGAACCATCGTCTCCAAGGTTCCCCCTACCACCACCATCCACCCACCACCTTCACCTTAGTATGGCGAAGAGAGAGCAGTGTCGTCGCTCTGGCAAACGTTCATAATAGGCAGACAAGCAGCAGTTGTTTGGTGGCTGCTGACGAAGGGAAGGAAGGAAGGAAGGAAAAGGAGGGCAATGTTATATCGGGAGAATTAATTGGAATGCTTTCTGACTTCCTCACGACCAAGAAGTGAATAAGAATCTGCCTTTGGGCCTCGGCTACCTTCGTGGACCCCATTTTATTGTTCCTCTCTCATTGTTTCGTCGAGAAGTAAATTTCGCCGACGTGACATCGGAGTTGACGGCGTCGCGGGAAAATTTTAAGCGAATAGGTCTTCCTTCCATTTGCCTTCGTCTTTTCCCCGCTCCTTCTCTTCCTCGGAATCAACGATGCCCCTTGTATTAAAATTAATTAAGTTTCACTCACCTGTACAACGTAATTTACCAGCGTAACACCCGGGCATTTTGTAATGGGAAGACCCTTTTCTACCTTTTGAATAAATGAGCGCACTAGCCCCAATGAATGTTATTTAATCATTTGAAGGGTTTGAAGAGAAAATTTGTTTTGCCTTTCTCAGCTCTTATTGATTAAATGAACTCATTTCATTCAAAAGCGTGTAAAAGGAAACAAATCTGCTTACATTGTATAAAAGGACATTCCTTTATTTGTTTGCTTTTTTTAACTGTTACAACTTATTAGTAATGACAATTTAACAAGTTGAAATTAAGTACATTAACAAATAAGTCACAAATAAAATTTTTAATAATCTCATATCTGCCAACTTGTACGATATTTCCGTAAATGTACGAATTCTGATCTAATTGTACCATTGTACGGAATTTTTGAAAACTGCAGGCAAAAATTCATACACCTGGAAAGACAACGTAAAAAGATGAAATCTTGTAAACATTCCAAGAAGGAGCTTTAGCTGTGAAGCAGAAATACAATTACTAATGTATTACACTGGCCAAGAAAAAATTTTTTGGGGGATTTCAAGGGTCTTTCACCGATTTCAACAATTTCACGGTAATTTTTGTGTGCAGAAACCAAAAATGGCATTGGGTTTGTTCGATTGGCTCTAATTTTTGAGATACAGTCAAACCTCAAAAATCCGGCATTCAAAAAACGCGCTCTTCGGGGTTCAAAGTATTCCGCCAAGGAGGTATATCTGTGTTTCTTGTTTTTGCTTATTTAGTACATACATTGTACTATTAAATCATTGTTCTGAAATCATTTTTATTGATTTTGCAGAAACATGAGTTATTCTGGTCGAAAGTACTTGCCTAATCCTGATATATTCTGTTATATTTATGGAGCGTACATTCCACAGAAGTTGAGAACTAAAGTCAAAGCCTTTGTCAAAAAAACCCAAAACACATTTAGCCTATTTTGATGTGAAACTTTTAGACCAAGACCAGCTTTGGGCTCCACATAACGCGTGCAATTTTTCCAATATCTCGTAAAATACAGCCATTAAAGAAAACTGGTGTCATTTTTGAAATCAGCAACCCAATGCTATAATTCTCTTTGTCTGAGGCCAACAAAGAAAGTTACAATAATCCGTTCGAATCCTATTTCAGTCATTGTTATTAAATAAAAAAACTGAAAAAATAATAATAAGGCGTGGAGTCCACATGCGTAAAAACCACGGTCTATAGATATTCATGGTCATCGAGCTTCGGCCATCTTTTATTGTTTCGAGAAGCTAAGGAAAACAGATCGCGCCAGGTGCCGCATAGATCGCACCAGGGCCGACCGTGACCTGCGATAGAGGTTTTTCATTGAAACTGAAAATTAATGCAAAGATTCTGCCTGTCGATAGGGCGGCGCTGCAGGCGTTTTTGGGCTGATTGTACATGCAGTGCCAGTTTTCAATAGAGTTCCCGCCCTACTGGGAGTTAGAAACTTTAGCTTCATTTTAACGATGGACTCGGTGACCATGAATATCTATAGACCGTGGTAAAAACAACGGCAGAAACCACAAAGCAGAAAACCTTTTGACGTCACTTCCTGCTTTCGTCTTTCTGCCCGACAAAAAATTCTTTTATCTTTGTAGGCTATAACTCAATCCAAATAATAAAAAAAAACAGGAGTTTTCTGTCGGGTGATTCTTTATTTAGTTTTAACATTTTTCATAAATAAACGGCATAAGCGATTGATACAATGTTAAATTTTATCGCTAGGCGGTGCTAGGTTTTATCCTTTTTTGTCTACATTTTTGGGGGCACCGTTTGAAGACAAATGGGCAGGCTACGTTATCTTGATGGTTATAATCCAACCAACATCTCCTAGAAAGAAAGTCTGCGCACTGAAACCTCATACATTGTTACATGATTATGATAAGTCATAATTTAGGGCTTATCATTGGTAGAAATACAATTGACAATAACTTCTTATAATTGACAAAGTTGTTTGGCTTTCTTTCTAGGAGGTGTTGGTCTAACACCTCCTAGACAAAAGGCCTGATAACGGAAACGTCATACATTGTTATATCATCGTTAGTCGACCAAATTTAGGGCTTCTTATTGGTAGAAATAGGATTAACAATGGTCGACTAACGATGATGTAACAATATATGACGTTTCCATTATCGGGGCTTCTGTCGAGGCTAACGAGATAGACAGACCCCGGAGCGGAAAAGTCACCTGACCATAGTCACCTGAGATGGAAACAGTGAAGGTTGCATTTTACTCCGACTACTATGGTCAGTTACTTTTCCGCGCCGGGGCCTGTCCTTCTCGTTGGCCTCGGGCTTCTGTCTAGGTGGTGTTGGTCTGTCTGAAGCCAGAGATTGTTGTGGTAAGATAATACTCAGTCACTGTTATGAATAAAATAGATAAACTGAAAAATGCTTAGTGTTGATTTTTTGCTAGTGTTTTTTTATTTATCGCGGATTGGTATCTGAGGAAGGCTGGTCACGTGACCAATAGTCCTCGGAGAGCTATCGGAGAGAAAGGAATAAAAAAACGATAAAAAATTGATTGTGAAATTTGAAAAATGAAAATTTGAAATATGTATTGAAAGTTCGTATTAAAGGCCTCTTTTTTTTTAAAAAAAAAAATTGCTTACAGACTCTACAAGCATGCACTTTTATTCTGTTAAAGTTAATTTTTTATTTTTATTTGCACTATGGACAACGCCATATTGAATATGGCAATCTACGATTCGAATCTGAAAAAATCTCCGAGCGATTCGAGAGCGCTCAGAGACAAATCTTGGTAAATTCTTGGTAATAAAAAACGACACGAGCGCATCTGAGAGAAACGAGAGAGAACAAAAAAACGCGCTTGAACCGCAGGGCGCGCTCAGACTTCTCGGAGGAATGAAAAAAACACCAGCTTTATATGTAGATGAACAGTATATTGTTGCAGATATTAAGTTTTGAAAACCATTGATGCTCCACTTTAATTTCTTAAGACTTCAACCTGTACGGTTGACACCCGTCACATGACGGGTGGATTTCTAGTTAAATAAGAAAAGTCATAAAACTGTTGACAATGAAACTTATGTTGACCAGTGTTATGAGCAATCATACGTCAACAATACTTAAAAGATAAACAGAAAGTAACAGTGTATTTATTCTTGACGTATCTATTGTTATATGACATGCCATTATCTTAGTATTCTTTACGGTCACTGTTTTAGGACGTGAAGGGGTCCACGAAATATCCTGAAAAGTTCATACAAGCCGAGCTAATACCTTTCTGGCCATATTTCTGAAAACAGAATTTGAAAAAGTTAATCCGTTTTCAAGTTATCTTTCAAACGGCGGCCGGCCGGCCGGCTGGATAAACGTACAGATCAACCGTGCATTTCTATAAGTAGCTTTTTGCTAAAGCTCCTAATAAACTGGATGCCTCATTTTTCGCGCGCTTATTAGGAGCTACAGCTAAAAGCTACTTATAGGAATGCACGCCTGGTCTGTAGGTATATTTTACATGCTTGGCTGTATCAACTTTTCAGGATTTTTCTTGGACCCCTTCAAGTCGAATTCACGTGCAAGAAAGTGACTGTAAAGAATACCAAGATAATAGCATGTCATAGTATAACAATCGATTAGTCAAGAACGAATACCTGTTACATTCTGTCGATCTTTTAAGCAATATTGACATGACACACGCAATTGACAATCGCTTTGTCGCAGCTAAGGCTTCTTCTTGGAATGTTTACAAGATTTTATTAAAGATGAGACGTAGGAATAATCGTAATGTCACTTTAAGTGCATTGTGTGTAATTAATTTTCGACGCGATATACATTGGAATTAATGCGGCAGATGATACAAGGGTTTACCAGGTTCATTATCTGTGCCAGGCTATAAAATAGATTGTGTTTTTTTTTTAATTTTTTCATACATGAATGAATTAGAAATGGTGGAATATTACGAATAATCTGCACTATATACTATAAGATTTTTTTTTTGCATCATGAAATCTAAGAGGTTAGGTTTTATGATTTAACATTTCCATTTTGTATTTTGACAAAGATATTATTGTCATGCGAGCTATAAACAGAGAAATGGACAATCTCAAACCTTATAAATAAAGCTTAAATAATTTAATGTCTAAGGTTAAGGTAACCCTAATAAATTAAATAAACTTTAATGCTATTTGTGTTAAGCAGATCGGCAAACGTCTCTTTAAAGCTCTAATGGCAATTCCCGGATTATACAGTGCACTGATTTTTAGAATCTGTTTCCTGCTCCGCCTTGATTGATTTTTAAAAATAAATTCCAGCTCAGCATATTAATAAGTTACGGTTCGGAGTAAACGTACGAATATCATGTTCCTTACTGGATGAGTGAAGAACAGTGTTCAAGGTTCACCCGGCTTCTCCTCCATACAAAGGTGAATTACTTGATTTTCTTTAGTAATAATTTATGAATAGTGGCCTTTAAATTGGATAAGTTATTGCTTCTCCCTAGATACAGGGTGTCCGTAAAGGATTTATACCATAACATTTAATAACTTCTAATCGTATTAACATAATCACATATCGTTTTCAGCATATGACAAAGAAACTCCAAAAGTTTTGTCTGATCTATTCGTTTATTGCAGGAACTGCTTATTGGAGGCACTGGCATCGACAAAACAAAAAAGTGCGGAGTGTAGATTACTGCTTGCCAAAACAAAACCACCGACCACTGTTCAGTGGAGATACAGGTAAGCATCCTACTAGATAAAAGGTCGATTAGTTGAAATCTCTTTTAGAAATCGGGTCGGTAGGGAAAAGGAAGAGCAGACGAGTCGATAGAAGAAATCAGAACGGCTTTAAAGGTCTCCAGAAAGGTTTTCATCCAGGTATTAATCGTCCTTTTATTTGGTCGTTGCTAACTTGTAAGGTAACCTGTATCTGTTCTGAACAATGATCGGTGATTTTGTTTCTGGCAGCCATACTGCGTTTCTTTGTGATAGACGCTATCTTTTGTAGTGTCACTGCCAATGCTTCTTTTGAACAGTTTCTGCAGTAAACGATTATATCAAATAAAACCTTAAGAGTTTCTTGATAAGTGATTATTTCATTACGTTCAAAAGTTATTAATTATTGTTATTATAGTACAAATCTTTTATGAACACGTATGGTTGAAAAACGGGTGCCGCTTTTATGTTAGTATGGTTGGAATCCAAGTAACGTATGCAATCTCAATCTTCATTCAGTAAAAGCAGACGCCTCCCTGCATTAATGATTACCTTTAAATTTTAAGCTACTCAGTAAAACTATAATGCTATCGTATTTTATTTTATAATTACACAGGGAGAAATTTTTTTTAACATATAACTTTGCCTTTGAGGTTTTTACTTGAGCCTTTTTATTTTAGTAACGAATTTTACGATCAAAGGTTTCCGGATACCCACATCATTATTTCACGAAAATTACTTGAGAAAGGCATTCCACCACATTTTGATAGACAGCTTCACGCATTTTCATCCATTCTTCCCAAGGATCCTTGATGAATTCAGTCACACATGTTGGGCGATGTGGCCTGGAAATAGTCGTTATTCCAATTTACACAAATGTCATATATCTGGGCTTTGTGCAGGCCAGTCAGTTTATTCAACTGCCGTCTCTTCACACCATTATACAAGGTGTTTTTGAATTGAGTACAGATTTTTTGGGAGATGATAGAAGAGGTCCTTAGAAGTATTTTTTGTCATATGAACATGGGGTCCCCGCAGCTCCGTTTACTTACAATACTGCATTGAACAATCAAATGACACCGGGACGCAGTGTGCGTTGGTAGGCCTAGATTATTTTATTTTTAACAATTAACACAAGCAATCTACTGTAATAACTTTTAAAGTAATTGTTTGCAAAGAAATTTCAAGGTGCACGTGCCTGTTTGTTGAAAAGTCTTAGGACAAACTTCGTCAAGGAAATTCTATGGTATCCAACCCCTTTGTAAAATACGATTAGTCCATATGTAAATGAACTAATCGCATTCTGGGAAAGCAGTAGGTAAAGATTTGTTTTAAAAAGTTCACTTGATGTACTTTTTACATGTGTAAAGTTAAACAAACAGTATGAATCGTTTTACATGGAATGATTATGCAGACATGCATCTGTGTCTTGGTACCATGGATGGTGCAAGGCGTTTGTATGCTGAACGTTATCCCAACAGAATTCTTCCCAATTCACGAACATTTGGTGCAGTAGATCGTCGTCTAAGAAAAACAGGGGCAGCCGCCCATGATAATCATCAGCGTGGACGTCGTCAGTGGTTACGCTCCTCTGAATTAGAGGATGAAGTTTTGGAAAGGTTTAACCGAAATCCATCGACAAGTACTCGTGCGGTCGGAGCTGCTTTGAATACTAGTCATACCACTGTACATGACAACCTGCAACATCCGTTCAAGCTTCGAAAGGTGCAGGAATTATGTCCCAATGATCATGTCCCCGGCGTGCTTTCGCGGAATGGTTTATGCAGCAACAGAATAGGATTCCAGACTTTCCTTCCATGGTTTTGTGGACAGATGAGACAACGTTTACGCGAGAGGGAATGTTCAATGTGCAACACATGTTAACAGTTTTCAGCATCGTTTTTCGTTGAATATTCACAATGTCCTGATTGGGCCATATCTCCTACCATGCCGTCTTAACGGGCAAACATACCTTGGTTTCCTGAAGGAGGAGCTCCCTGGTCTTCTTGAAGATGTTCCACTAATGACCAGACATTTGATGTTGTTTCAACAGGACGGCGCACCTTCGCATTACACAAGAGCAGTTAGAGATTACCTAAATGAGACATATCCTGGTCGTTGGATTGGTCGTGGCGGACCAGTTGCTTGGCCACCGAGATCGCAAGATCTCACACCGATGGATTTTTTTTTTATGGGGAAGCATAAAATCAATGGTATACTCCGAACCCGTAGATACCGAAGAAGAATTGGCGGCTCGTGTTGTCGCGGCAGCCGGTGACATCAGCGACCGTGCAAATCAACTGTTTCCACGCGTACATCAATCCATCAAAAGGCGTTGCAAATTGTGCTATGAAGCAAATGGCGGTCATTTCGAATAATTACTGTAAAAGTCATACAGTAGATTGCTTGTGTTAATTGTTAAAATAATATAATCTAGGCCTACCAACGCACACTGCGTCCCGGTGTCATTTGATTGTTCAATGCAGTATTGTAAGTAAACGGAGCTGCGGGGACTCCATGTTCATATGACAAAAAATACTTCTAAGGACCTCTTCTATCATTTCCCAAAAAATCTGTACTCAATTCAAAAACACCCTGTATACACTCTTTGCTTCGTATACATTCAACTGTTGTCACATTGTTGCTATTGCAGAATTGCCCAAAATGTCAAGGTAAGTCTCAGACGTAGCTTTACGTGAAGACCTTATATTGCATCATGTCACACTTGCTAGCAGTCGACGATCCCTAGTCTATCAGATTACGCTTTCACTTACAAGGGGACCTCACAAACTTGTACTCACAGATTCAAACCAAATTGAAATATGTTACTCATCTAAAGTTACAATTGATTCTTGCGAAATAAGAAGTCGTTAAATTTTGTTTCTTTCAAAATAAACCGCGAAAACGAAAAAAAATTGAACACATATAGCAATACAAAGACTCCATTGTTAAAGCCTTAGTTAAAGCGGTATGCATGTATTAATGCGCTTGACGAAACTTTTTTCTTCCACTACTCAACAATACGCGCGAATCCACTTTACCTGAAAGCAATGGAACTACGAAGGAGCAGTAGATTAATTACAGTTGAATAGTTTCCCAAGTTTCTAAACAAATTTAGCTTTTAAAGACAGATTATTAAAATTAGCTAATTGCCATCCAGTAAAAAAAAATGTTTATAGTAATTAATAACCATTTCCTTAATTTATTATTTCATTGTATTAATTAAGTCGGTAATCTTTGTAAATTTTCCGGGGCTGGCGTCATATATTCGCGAGTGAAACAAGAGCAAGGCTGCCGAGTGATACGTTGCTTTGGTGAGGGGTGTGTGTATCGCGGTGCTTTATAATTGTAAATAAAAATAGTAATCATGGATGCTTATCTCATCTTATAAATTATTTCCAGACGAATAACTGTATAGCAAAATTAATGTTTTGTGCTTAATATCATTGCTCTAACTGCAATTCTTTGGCGACCGCCGTTAACGATTTTGATTCCAGCTTGCCGCCATGTTTTATTCGGTTGTCACTTCCGCTACCGCTACTGCCACTGCGCAACGCCATCGCTTCCAAGGTGTGCATGCACGAAACAAAGAGTTATCTGGTACGGGGTAGTATAGTTCCCTTGTTAGTTGCTCCTTGAGATTTCCACTTGATAATGATATCATTTATACGTAAATGGTGTATAATTTTAGAGGACGTGACCTTTAAGAATACCAGGAAATGGCATATGATGTAATAATTTAACATGGTTACTCAATTGCTCATGTTAAATTAATAATTGCACGGTGTCAATACGGTTGTACCGTAGCAGACGAAAAAGACGGGCTTCGGCCGAAACCGACGCGATCTAAACAAGCTGTGGCGCTGTTCTTGTGGCAACATTCAAACAGATGGATTTTGTGACATCATTCAAACGGATGGATTTTGTGACATCATTCAAACATGGATTTTGTAACGTCATGCAAAAAGAAATTTAAAAACAAAATAAGGATATTTAAAATTTAAATAAATTGATTTACTAAAAAAGTAAATGACCCATGTTTGGCAGTAATGTATTTTATTCTACTGTATTTACTTAGTTATCTAAAATACAAAATTCACATTTCAAAAATCCCATCGGTTTTCGTGACGTTTCAACAATAGAAGTGACGTAGTACCATGGCTTTGCGAGGCCAACGAGAAAGACCAACACCACCTAAAGAGAAAGCCTGCGCGCGGAAACGTCATACATTGTTAAAACGTCATAGGTAGTCATGTTTAATCGCATTTCTACCAATAATAAGCTCTAAATTATGACTAGGTATGATGATGTAACAATGTATGAAATTTTCGCGCTCAGGCTTTGAGTAGAGGTGGTGTTGGAAAGACAGGCCCTGGCCAACGCCTGCTAAAGATAAGGCCTGAGCGCGAAAACTTCATACATTGTTACATCATCATCCGAAGACATGTTTAATCGCATTTCTACCAATAATAAGCCCTAAATTATGTCTTCGGCGTAGCCCACGTGAAAGACAGGCCCTGGCGCGGAGAAGTCACCTGACCGTCTTAGTTCGAGTTACAATGTAACCTTCATTGTTTCCAACAAACGAAAAATTGCTGATTATTGAAATCCAAGATGGAAACAATGAAGGTTACATTGTTATTCGGACTAAGATGATCAGGTGACTTTTCCGCGCCAGGGC
>JAHWFO010013951.1:431079-452582 GCA_023313115.1 Rhysida immarginata
GCTTTAATTTTTTCAGTGTTATTATTATTTGTTTAGAATGTCATTTAAACTTTTTTCTGCGATGTAATTCATCCAAATAAACTTATATTAATTTTTGTACCGTTTAACTGTGTATCCTTAATTTAAAAAAATCAACTAACATCGTGCGTCAGCGAATCGGCAATAAGTATCGCAAACTTATTGCCAGGGGTTGTAGTTAGGTAAAGTTAAGTTAGGTTTGTAGAGTTATTAAACGTTGAAGAAAAACGTTTAGTTCTATTTATTTTTTTTAGTCATTTACAGCTTTTTGCAATCGATAAAATGTAGTTTGCAATTGGTAAAATGTAGTTTGCAATTGAAAAAATAATCTTTTCAATTGAAAAAATGTAGTTTTCAAATGAAAAAATGTAGTTTTCAAAATAAAAAATGTGGTTTTCAAAATAGAAAATGCAGTTTTCAAATTAGAAAATAGACAAAAAATTCATAAAATATAAGTCAAAGAAACCAAAGAATTTAATTATATATATTGTTATAGTACAGTAAATTACAAAATTTTATTATATAAATATTAGTATTTGAGGAATGTCTGGAAGATCATTTAAAATTTTAGTACGCTGAATGCACGGTACTAAAAACTGCCGGCTATGAACGACCCAACCATTGCAGTAGCGGGGGGTTATTTGCGCTGCTGCAGTTGAAACGGTAGCGAGTAATGGCCGGTCAGGCGCGTGTTCGCAGCGCACAAGCAATTTTAGTTTGCTGAACGCTTCCTCTACAGGGTTTAGGAACGGGCTATACGGCGGTAGATAAATTACTTGGCAGCTGTGATCATCAATTAGCTGCTTCACTTGGTTAGTTTTATGGAATGGAACATTATCCATAATTACATGTAAAAAATTTAATGTTTTACTTGTATGTAAATTGTGGAAATCTTTTTACAGTATGTATTTTAGCCTATATTCGAGTTACACACGTTCGCTGAGCTCATCTTGCCCGTCGTCTGCTTAATTTCGTCGCCGTTTATGTAATACAAATAATTGCCACTAGAGGGTAAGGGAGAGCGAGGCTAACTAAAGCTCCTAATCTAGAACTTTAGGGCTAACTGGGACGCTTTCTTTATTTTATCATGTAAATTATTTTGTTTCTTTGACTTATATTTTATGAATTTTTTTTCTATTTATTTTCTAATTTGAAAACTGCATTTTCTATTTTGAAAACCACATTTTTTCATTTGAAAACCACATTTTTTCATTTGAAAACTGCATTTTTTCATTTGAAAAGATTATTTTTTCAATTGAAAACTACATTTTATCGATTGCAAAAAGCTGTAAAAACACAAAATAAAATTTTAAATGGTTCAAATAACTTCAGTGGTTTAGGTTTGGTTAATAGAAAAAAAAAAGTTTTCCTTATTCAAAAAATAGGAGACAGTAGAAAAAATACGATCCCAGTTACTTGTTATTTAAATACTTGAAGTAGTAAGTGTTACGGCATACGAAAATACACTATGAATGGTTCTTCATAGGTTTCTACTTAGCCCCAGCGACGGCAGAGCATGGAAGCTTGCCCAACGATCGCTTTGGTTCGTTTTGGTTAAGATTGCCCCAACTGTTAAGGAATATTTGGAATATTTCGTGCGTTACCCTATATTTCTATTTCTATTCATAATTCAAATGCGATGCGAAGATACAGCATTTAATCCCAGCTGCTTTTTCATAAAAAAAAATAGCTCAAAATGCGTTAGCTTTTATATGTTTTAATATTATAGCTAAATTGTTGTGTGTCTTAAATTTGTAATTTAATTTGTTATTAAAATTTTATATAACGAAAGAATTTTTATACATGTGCTTACGTTTTCATGATCATATATACCAATAAGAAATGGCGCGTCATACAGTTGTTATAGGCAGTCTTTTCATTCTATGTTCTGCTATTAATTCACAATTATAGGAAACAGATTCTCTTTATTTATTGTCTCTATAAGGCCTGTAAGCATTGTTCAAATGCATCCTCCGCCCCAATCTCTAAAGATAAGCTTTTGTGGGCCTGAAGGACATTCTTAACCTTTCTCCATTATTGGAGAGACTCCCCCAAAACATTACAAAGAGAATCGAGTGAAGTAAGTTGCATGACCACTTTAAGATTAATCTGAGCCTGCAATCAATTTTGGAAAATCTCCAACTTGGAAGTCTCGTACCCCTCGCTATGTTTCCTCTTCTATTTTATTGCAGCGAGAAATTGTATTCGTAACGGTTGCGGTTAAAGATGTGGCTTCCGAAAGACAATGACCGACAACGTTGACATTATTTTTACTGCCGACATGCAAATCCAAAGCGTTTCTCTTCTCCCTTTCTAACGTTTTAAAGGTCTTTGGCGTGTTAACTGAATTTGCTGGCGAAACAACAGGGACAAGAGTGAAATAGGAGGATCAATATGCGATCCCGATTCGATATTACGGTTAGGATTTTAAAAGTTTATCTTGTCCGAATGCGGTTTGAATTGGAGCCGATCACGTTTCTAATGTTAATTAGGATTTGGATAATTGTTGAGGAGTTAATTGTGCTTATTAAGAATAAAGAAAACTGAAGTTTTTAAGCTGACCTGTTTTAAGAATGCTCCGCATTTAAAATGTCGCGGAGCCTCCATTAATTATTATCACGAATTCATTCTTCTGTAATAAGGCTGCAGCTCAAAATTGATTTAAACTGCCCGGTGATTTGAATTTTAACCAAAAAAATCTCGGATTTTGGATACATCGCCGTCAGATTTTCCTAAGTGAGGTAGTGATAATTTTTTTTTTTTAATTTTTAGACCCTCCTCCCTAAGTTTTTAATAATAAACTCAATTATAGGCTTTGGTCTTTTCCGTAGAATGTATGAACTTTGATGCATTTGTACGATTATACAGATAGCTTTATATTTCTACGAATTTTAAAAACCGCAGTCTGTTAGGTCCTTGAAACACTACTATAAGCGAAAACTGGAATACCATGATATTCCTAAGTGATTACAGTTTCAGATCAATATTACAACAATATTCTATGCAAAAAAAGATCAGTATCTTGTGAAACCTCCCCATTCCATACATATTCAGTAGGCGGCATTTCTGACAAACGCGCAGGCTAGGGCAGAAAACTTATGGCAACACATGGTTAGGCATAGTCTTACAGGATTACAGTGTCATGAATGCGCTCAAGGAAGGGTATGACTTAAGCTATTGTTTACAACCTTCCTGATGTATAGTTGCTGCTGAGAGTATCCATAATTGGTAATAGGTTTGGTTGTCAATGTTCACTGGCGCCAACATCATTCACATGTGCCGTAACAACGCTCACCACGATTTTGTGTAATGGTTCAGAGGATACTATTGAGTCCAGGCAAGCGCAGTTCTAATCTTTCCATGGTTCGGCATGCTTTAATTTTATTGTAATGTCACATTAAGCCAGTTAATTTATAATTCTTTGTATTTAATGTAATAGTTGATTTTATTGTAATTGTTGTCTTTTATGTGTTGTTATCATACCAGCATGGCTGTCAGTGTGTCTGCGTTAACCCAATTGGTAGAGACGTCGACCATGACAGTCGAGGCTCTTGGTTCGAATCCAGGTCGCAGAATTTTTCCATCCATTTTTCGATAAAAAATAAAACTATTGAAAACATTTATTTAAAACCTGTTTCTCTAAAATAAACATGAACATTCCTGAATTTTTTTTTATTCAAATTTATCTCAGTTCCCAAAAGCCTCAACTATTTAAAATTTATAACAATTAAACACTTTTTCTGTAGAATTAAAAAAATCTATCAAAAGTAACTGAATTTGAAAAGATTAAAATCAGTTTATAAAATTTAATAAAAATAGCTCAAAAATAATTTTTTCTTTCAACTTCAAGTTTTGTGATTACGCTGAAAATTTGTGGAGCACCTTATGCGTAGAATTTAATAAAAATTGCTAAAAAATTTCGAATTGGATATTTTCTACAACGAAGAATTGGATGTAGGAAAAAATATTAAACAGGATTTTGCTTATCTCTGAAGGTTTATTTAAAAAACGTATTAAAACAATTTATACTTGGAAATATCATGTTCGGCGTTTAGTCGTGTTTAAATTGTCAAGTACAGTCATCAAAGGGAAATAATCCACACTTGAATTTTACTCTTAAGTTTTACCGTTTCAATATTAATTTATTTTTAATAATTTAATATTACAGTTAGAGTTAACATTATTAAGATTATTAAATTTAAGTAATTATAATTAAAAAAGCTATTAAAACAACACATTAGCATGAAATGTAATATTAAGTATTAAACTCGTGTGGATTATTTCCTTTGGTTGACTGTACATTTTATTTTGCTTAGAGGAGGTATTTTTATTAACTTTTATAAATTTATTTTAATCTTTACAAATTGAGTTATTTTTTGATAGATATTTTTATTAATTACATACAAAATTTTTAATCTTTACATTTAATAATTTTATAAATCATTTTAAATAGTTAAAAACTTTTAAGTTGAGGTAAATTTGAATTAAAAAACTTTACATATGTCCTATGTTTATTTTGAGGGAAATAGGTTTTTAATAAATGTTTTAAGAAATAATTTTTTTAATATCTTTATGGATGAGGTGTATTTTACTATATATCTGTGATTTTACCATTGACTTTAAAAAATAATAACAAGTTTACCTCAACAGATGGCAGTAATTGTTATGTACTGAGCCGTACTGAGCGTTCATATTTCCGATGGCTGTGTTTAATAATAGACACTTGTGATTTTCCCCTAATTTCAATGAATTAATTTTTAAAGGGAAGGGGCCAACAACTGGCAAAACAAAACCATCTGCATAATACTTGAAGTTAACCACTCCTTAAACGGCAATAATTAAATATTGTCGTTTTTATCTGTATATCATTTTTTTATATGTAAGGAAAACTGTTATCAAATATCGAAGGGTACTTTTGACCTTTATAATACGATACATTATAGATTAAAGAAAAAGT
Organism: Rhysida immarginata; assembly: GCA_023313115.1. Taxonomy (NCBI): domain Eukaryota; kingdom Metazoa; phylum Arthropoda; class Chilopoda; order Scolopendromorpha; family Scolopendridae; genus Rhysida; species Rhysida immarginata. The sequence goes on from JAHWFO010013951.1 coordinate 436,055, forward strand.
GTATTTCTGCGTAGAGCTAAAAATTCATATATGTCAGTTTCTGGCTAGGCATTTAAAATTTTCACGAAATTAAATTTCTCTCATTCTTTAGCAATTTTAAATTGCTTCCATTAATTTATATATTAACGAAGTCTGATCCCTTAAATTTATAGGAAGGATATAAATATGTATTTAGATGTTTGTATGATAATGATTTGTATTTAAATTTGGCCGCGCACCTGCAATGTTTTCAAAGCAATTTTTTAATTGCTGCAGAATAGAACGCATGGTTTACTCCAATCTGATTTTCTGTCGAAATGGCTGCAGTTGAATATGCCGATGGATACTGAGGGTTTTATTGTGAAGTAGAGATACGACCAGCAATATATAATAAGAGAAAAAAGAATATTCTGAAAAGTATTTTAATAAGTTGTGAAAAGTGCGAGAAATTCATCGAAAATTATAACGATGTTGAGAATACAGAACATTAAATGCATTATCTTTTTCATGCTCTACAAAAATCTGTAAGACCACCCTAGCCTTAATGTAATATTATATTTTCTGATATAACCGTGGAACATCCCTGGGGCAAGGTGAAATAATTTGGAAAATAATCCGTCGTCGCAACATCCTGAATATATCCCTTTGGCCTAAAAGGAGTAATTTGAAACGAATTCATTCATGTTTTCTAATATAATTGTGAAGAATCCAATATGCTTTTACAATAATATAAGAAACTTCTACATTTGTGTTAAGCATTCTATCATTCTCCGGGCTCTTGTTAACCTCTAGTACATTTTTCGTTACGTGCTGTACAGGAAGAAATTCGTCAAAGAAAAAAATAACCATTGAATGTACGATGACGAGTAGACGTTTGTTTTCATCATGGTCTATAGAAGTATACGGTCGTCGAACTCCATTGAAAAATATAAAGGTAAAATTTCTACCTCCCGATAGAGCGGGAACTCCATTAAAAAATGGCGCTTCCTGTATAATTCGCCTAGAGCACTAGATGCTAGTGCCCTACATCTAGTGCTCTAAATTCGCCCAACTGCGCATTTAGTGTCGCCCTATCGGGAGCTAGAAATTATAGTCTCATTTTCAGTTTCAATGGAGCCTGAATTGAATTGGGCTAGAATTTGATGGCAGTGTTGCCGAAGTTATTGAATTCCTCAAAAATTTTAAATAAATAATTGATAAACCAACGTGAATGCATTACATAACTCACTTTTAACATTGGGCATCAACTATATAAATAAAATAACTGTACAAGGTTGGAAATTCATATCATGCTAGGAACTACAATAGAAATAAATAACTTTAAGAGAGTTAATGGATTTTTGAAAAATGCGGTAAGCCTTTTCAAGAGGTCAATTCTATGGGAGACATCTCTTATGATATTGTCAATATTCGGGGTAAAAGATAAGTTATAATTAAATAAAATGCCTAAATCTTTAACTTCGTTCTTTTTCCCAACGATATCATAATCAATCTTGTAGTCAAAAATATAATTTGTTACTTTCCTGGAGAAGGAAACTACCTGTGATTTGCTCGAGTTAAGACTTAATCCGTTCGATTTAGACCAGGAGAGAATTGAGTCCAACGTTTCTTGCATTTTAATACAGTCTTGCCAGCTGTCAATGCACGAAAAAGTTTTAAGATCGTCCGCATACATTAGAATTTGAACATTATTAGTTGGTAAAAAAGCTGTTAGATCTGCAGAGTAGATATTGAATAGCAGCGGTCCCAGGGGGGGAACTCTGAGGAATACCACTGTTGATTTTACCAAATTTCCAAAAATTATTTACAGGATAAAGCATAAAATATCTATCAATTAAAAAGGAGCGCATCCAAATCAATAATAATAATAATAATAATAATAATAATAATAATAATAATAATAATAATAAGACAAATTGCAGATATAACTTGGTGAAAAAAAGAAATGAAAATTTCATATATGGTCTAGATGGATAATCTGAAATTAGATGGAAAAACGAAAGCTGAACTTAACTCTTTGCTAGAAAGTAGAAGAGAATTTAGCAAGAGCATTGCGGCATTGAAGATGTGGCATTATTGCAGTTAAAGGCAGGTAATATTGTTGAAAACAAAAGAATAGACTTGGATACTGAAGAATTAACAAAGGCAGTGGGACATGAAGAAAAATACAAATATTTAGTATGCGAAAAATCCTGAAGTCAAAGTTAAGTAGTGGAAAGATCATAATGGCAATTAACACCTGGGCAGTAATCGTTATAAGATACTCTGCTGGCTTAATCGACTAGACTCGGTTGGAACTTGACAACTTCAACCGAAAGACTAGAAAACTAATGACAATGCATCGAGTCTTTCACCCAAAAGGTTATGTTAACCGAGTCGAGATGATTGTATTTATCAAGAGCTGATGATGGCAGAGGACTCCTGCAAATGAAACAGACTGTTGAGGAAGAAAAACATAGCTTGATCATATATCAATAGCAATACATCAGGAAAAGTGAAGAGCCGTTGTTAAAAGAAATTAATCAGGAGAAATTCTTGAAGACAAGAAAGCCGAAAGCTGAATACAGAAAGGAAACTATCGAAAATCGAGTGGAAAACTGGAAAAGCAAGCCAGTGCATGGTAAATACTTGAAGGACATAGAGGGAAAAGCCGATCAAACTGAAGAAAGAAACTGAGGGATTTATTTTGGTAGCTCGAGAACAAGTTCTGTCAATAATTTGCATGTAAGCAAAAATTCAGCATATAACCAAGAACAGTAAATGCCGATTTTGCAATGAGAAGATATAGCCTAATAGTCGACCACTTAATCAGCGGATGGAGCAAAATATCAGAGATTGTTTATTTGCAACGCCATGACAGAGTTGCAAAAATTATCCATTGGAAACTTTGCCAGAAATTTGGATTCAAATGCACCGAAAATCAATGGAAACATCAAATCAAGAAAGTTTTAAAAAATGAGGAGGTTAAGATTTTGTGGGACTTCAGATTTCAGCCAGACTTACTGTTTTAATAGAACCATCCAGCTTCATATAAAAAGGAAGATATACTTGAACTGACGTTTAAGAGATTGAAATTTATATTAGACGGAACACCGGAGTCTGAATCACACATCTAACAAAACATATTTTCTTTATATTAAATCCTCATTTTTGCATTTACAATAGGGAATTAACAAAAAACAGTCCTGGATATTTTAGGAATCTAAATGAATTTTCAATGAAAAGAAATTGTTGAGTTTACACAAGACGTCTGAAGTGTATTCTCCGATACGAAATCAATTTCCAGAGAACTCTTTATGAAAATAAAATGAAAAGAATTACGTTGACTTTAATTAAATTTGTGCTTTGAAATCTTCGCCTGTTTATTTAACTTAATTAAAATATTAATTAACTTAAATAAATAATTTTTAACTTGAACATCTGAACTGCTCTTTTGATAAGAGAATAAAATGCTTGAAAATTGCACGAAGACATTTTGTTTACAATTCATTATAGAAAATGGAAACTTTTATGAATGTTATAATTTTATTGCTCTTGTTTGCAGAGTAACATTTGCGAATCTAAATAAATTATCTCTTTTTAATCTATTATGAGTGGGTTAATGCAAAACGGAATGCAAATTAGATTACTAATGCTTTACGCTCATAAGTCATGCGTTTAGCAAGTCCTTATGTAAACACTGTAGACAAAACTTGCTGCTTAAATGCAATTTTAAAATGCCGTATACATATAGTAATTTGTAAAACCCTTTTCAGGTGAGATTTGCTGTTTCTACGATGCTGTCGTGTGACAAAGTAGACGTTTAAATTGAAGTAGGTTATAAAGAATCTTTAACTATTTTTTAAACTACTGCTAAGCTTATATTTCTCTGAATATTGCTCATAAGTAACATTTAAAGGTAAACTGCACACTCAAAACAACTTTGCGTAAAATGAAAGATGAATGTCTCAATAACAACGTAGCATGTATACAAATTCTCAATTTGAACTCAAAATTAATAAAATATGTGAAAATTTTTCATATTTTCCCTCCCCCTTCGATCGACACTGATGCCATAGTTCGGCAACTGTTACGTCACAGATTCCAGAGAAGTGCGAAGGAGTTTTGAATTCGTGACGTCACACACATTGTACGCTATCGCAGGCGCTATCGCGGTTAGTTGTCAAGGCATCGCAATGACTATGAACAGGGCCGGATTTAGGCAGCTAGAGGGGCCCCTAGGCTATTCCATTATGAATAGTATGAATGTAGGTCCCTCTTGATCTTGAATGTAGGCCCCTCTTAATCTTGAGGCCCTAGGCTGAAGCCTAGTCAGCCTATAGGAAAATCCGGCCCTGACTATGAATATGAAAGCAAGACAACGATTTTGATAACAGTGACAGCGATATACAAGGGCCATTAGCAGAATTAAATGCTACTGCAACTCCTGAGATATACACCTCTATCAAGAACAGATGAAGGGGGCTCATCTGTTCTTGGCTCTATGCATTAAACCGTTGAAACTGGATCTTCTGCTTGCCGCGTCGGCGTGTACAAAGCAAATAGGCCTACCTCACTCCTTTGGCAATTAACGCATGCCTGTTGCGGTCGTTGTTCTTGAAGAACGCCAGGCACGTTTAGAGTTGGAAGGCCATCTAGTTCCACCTTATCCGTGATATAGTTTCAGTGAATTTCTTGTTTGAATCGATATTGAATTTAAAGCGGCGGATGCGTAGACAAAGCATGGCGCTTCAAAATGAGCTGAGCACACGATGCTGTTTGGAGTTGATACCAGTTCTCGCTGTCAAAAACTAATACACTGGTTTTTTTATTATAGAAATCTATGAAACGTGAAATTTCTATCCATTATTAGATATCCAAGCAGAGAAATTGAAGGCATTCTGACATAAAACAGGTTAGCAAAATCCTATGATATGTAGAATCGTTCGAAGCGAAACTAGAATCTCGGCGACGAAATTCCCCGAGGTCTCGCGGCAGGATCTCGCGTCATGTCCCGCCGTGTTCTCGGGAGAAGAAGTGGAAGATCCCATGCCAATTTTCAATTTTCCGAGGCACTTTTCTTAATAAAATATTAGGATAAATCGAAAAATTTTAAATGATATATACTTTATTAACCTGGATTAATGTTATGATACAAAAAAAATACAGTCGAATTTTTCCGTGAAGTTTACCTTTAAGTAACTCCAATGAATATTTAATAAATATTTTCTGAATAGTTAAATTTTTGCTAATAATGTTTCAAAAAATTAATTAATTCTTTCCAATATCTGTCATTTCTGGTATTCTTGATTTAACTGAAAAAGATCAATAAATTGGGAGTTCTTAATATTGTTTCTATCAGTAAAATTAGTAGAGACTTTACAATGCAATAAAGAGAGAACAGGGTTTACGACTGGTTTTTCGCCATTTATTCCCGGCTTCTCGCACTTACACAGGGTGCTTTTGAAAAGGATGTCGTGAGATACCTAGCGATGTTCTGTACCTTAAAATAAACACAAGTCTCCTCATACGGTATGTCGAAATTGCATTCCTTAAAGGAGTAAACAACTCGTGAAGTTTGGTTAAACTCCGCCCATAACTTAAACAAAAGCGCTTGAAAAAAAGTAAACACCTCCACGTGTTCCATTAATAGGTTTCTGCGAACTATCTGTGCACTAATGTGTTGGCCCTAAACTCAATCACTCTCACAGGAAAACCAAATTAGGCTAATGGAAACTGCGTGATCGAAAACATACTTCAATTAAACATGCTTTTTTCAATTGTCACTCGATTTTAAAACGAAGAAATCTTGCGTTAACAAAATCACGTCAGTGACCACTGAGATACATTTCTTGATTGTCGAGGCAATTACTTGTTTACCATCTTATCAGTCAAAACAAACAATCGATTGTAACAGTGTACTGGATTTAATGGTTTTAGCATGTCTTTACTACACATTAGTGCACAGGTAGTTCGCAGAATTTATTTTGCTTCCACCTTTATCCAGTCATTGTACCCAATCCATATTATTCATTGCCTTTGTCCTGCCATTCGTTGTACTTTATCCAATCAAATTACTCCATTATACCCTATTTCTGTATATAAGGGCGTGAGGCCTCTTGTGTATATCTTATTTATTTATTTTTTTTCATAATGTGGAAGACCTCTTTGGGTTAGTCAGGTCTCTTGCCTATTTCAGCGTATTTCATGTGGAATTTATTTTGGTAGGGTGAGCTTCGTGAAAGCACTGCTTTCGTCTCATCCGAAGAAATGTACACTTCACTGTTCGATTGTCGATTGTCGTTGTGTATATCCTCTAGCGTTATCATCGACTCAAGACTCTCCTGAAATCGTCACGTAACTTTTTGCTCTGAACAAAGCAAAGAGGGCTAAGTAGAGTCTTACAGCTCTCCTGGGTAGAAACAGCGCCCTCAGCATCGACAATCAATTACTACTGTACAAGACAGTGATTCGGACATCCTCCTCTATGGTATGCCTGCGTAGGCGACTATATGTAGAAGCAGATGGAGTGAACTCCAGTCGTTCCAGAATGTTACCCTGAGGACCATTGCGCAGCTTGGAAGAAGGACCGTAAAAAATCCACTCGGATCTGAGCATGACTCATATTGGAATGTGTGTCCAAATTTCCTAATGAACATGGTGAAGACAATGAAGAGCCATGACAATGACCTGGTGGCCGGATGGAAATGAAGTGGCATACAAAGTATAGAAAACCGAGGCATATTCTTGATGTCAATTTCGAAGACATCCTCGATGTTTACTTTCCGGATTATTGGAAGATGTAATACCACCCTCCCCCTCCCCTTCTCCCACTCTTCTGACAATCGTCAATCTTATTTTTTGTTTTTTCATAATGTGGAAGACGTATTTGGGTTAGTCAGGCCTCTTGCCTATTTCAGTGTATTTCATGTGGAATTTATTTCGGAAGGGTGAGAATCGTGTAAGCACTCCTTACGCCCCACCTGAACAAATGTACACTTCACTGTTCGATTGTCGATTGTCGTAGTGTATATCCTTGATAAAGCCGGAAATATAAGGCGAAACTAGTCAGATACTCTGTTCTCCCTTTATTGTATTGTAAAGTCTCTACCTGTTTCATTAAATGAGAATTTAAAAAAACTTTTAAATTTCTTTTAAATAAGAACTGCGTTGATTCTAAATATGATGGATAGTCAAGCTAAAGTTAGAAAATGCGTATAAAATGGGACCAGTAATAAGGAATCTGAGTATTTCACTACCACTGTGTAATAGCGAGAACCCGGTGCCTTCGAAAATGGCGGGTCAGCTGCTAACTTACGCCAAGGAAGAAATACGGCCAGCCATCCGTTTATTACAAGCTAAATGTGAGGAACCAGCAGAAATCCATCGATAGATGTCCGAGGAGTACGGTAAATATTATATGTGTAAGGCGGAGGTTTACAACTAGGTTAAAAAATTCAAATATATCGCTTTCGTATACGATGCAGACTGGCCTGAAAGAGGAAAGATTGGCCTCGGTGACTCAGTGGTTGCGTGATCGCCTCTGATTCCCGAGGACGCGGGTTCGACCCCGGCCGAGGACGACGAAAGCATACCTGAGATCACGCACTTCCTTCGGAAGAGAAGTAAAGCCGTTGGTCCCGTGTAGCCGTTTGCTGGCTGCACGTTAAAGAACCCTTGCGAGGCAAAATTTGCGGCCCCTATAACGCCGTCCTGAAATGGCCATGGCAGTTGAAAAGGACGTTAATATCAAACAAACCAAACCGAAAGAGGAAAGACACCTGTGACGCTGGAAAACAGAAGCGATGGACAAAGTCGTGTGTTTTCACCTTTTTGGTCAGCTAAAGAAAAATCTGGATGGTCGTCGATTCGTGAAGACGTGAAGAAAATGGTTGCGAGGACAAGACCAAAAGTTTTATTCTGCTTGTATCTAGGCACTTCCAGGCAGGTGGCGCAAGTGAATTGAGAAGGGTGAATTGAAGAGACTACATTGATGAAATGGAGTTAAGGTTCCATTTTCTAATAAATTTCGTTTTTTAAGTTTAGCTTGACTGCCACTCAAAAATAGAAACTGGAAATATGGGTTTTACAAAAAAGGGAGTAAATAATAATGGTTTTAAGAGCTTTCTGAGATGAAGTAACGAACTCTTATAAAACGTTCTTGCTGAAAATCAAAAAAAATGAACGAGAGTATCTAGAGTGAAAAAAATGTATTCACGTTCCTTATTAATAATTGTCCCAGCTTTTGAAAACTGGCGGCCTCCCGGTATTGAAATTGCTAGTCAAAAATATCATTGGTAGTTCACTCAAATTTGTGCTGACTTTGGGAACTTTTTCCAAGCTTCAAGAGGCTGAGAAGATAAATGTGGATGTTCCACAAACAACTGAACTTTGCTTGTTTTGAACAGATTTGCTACGCTGAGACTTTGCTTGTGTGGATGGTTTGCTACAGATGAGACCATCATCTGTATCAACACATACATCAAAAGATTCCACTATATCTGTGAGCTTGTGATGTTCAAACATTCATTATGTCTATCATCATAAATTGTTCAGTTTTTAAGGAAATAGAGAAAAAATTAGACAAAGGATAACACGAAAACTCTCATCGTGAGCAAGAAAATATCAGGTCGTTGCATATCAAATGTCGGATTTCGAGGTGGGTTCGGCGCTTCAGCACGGTTTCCACGTTTAGTAGCAAGTACCCATAACAAAGTGGTACATTCCCAGAGATAAACCTATCAGCGACCAGCTGCCTGAAATTTGCATGTCTGCGATGATGTTTAATAGCGTTTGAAGCGAAGATAGTCATGACTTCATATGAATTACGAGTTCAGGTTGAATGACACTGCATCCAATGCCTCTCGAAACATCAATAAGGTATTCGGTGTAGGCACCATAAAGGAACGTACTGTCCAACGTTGGTTCCGAAAATTCCGGGCGGGAGTGACGTACCTGGCAAATGAGCCACGCGGCAGACCTCCCAACGTGCTGAATGACGCTAATCTGAAGCGATCTGTGGAACAGGACCCGTCAAAAACTGTTCGGGACCTTGCAGGGGATCATATTGTATCAGCGTCGACTGTTAGTAGACTCCTTAGGACCATCGGCAAGGTGAAAAAGCAGGACAAATGGGTACCACATGAACTTACGGAAAACCAAAAAGAGCGTCGATTGGAGGTGTACGGAATTGCTTTTGCGCCATGAAGAAGCGGGGATTCTTGATCGCATTGTCACCTGCGACGAGAAGAGGCTCCTATACGACAATAGGAAACGGTCAGCACAGTGGCTGGATGCTGATGAACCCCCGCGACAGTTCCCTAAACCCCCGTTGCACCCCAGGAAGCTCATGGTTACAGTTTGGTGGAACATCCGTGGTGTAGTGCATTACAGCTTCCTGCAACAGGGGGAGACGATCACAATGTTTGGATTGCAATGGGGTTATTTAAAATAGCATGTGTGAAGGTGTCCTTTCTAGAGGGCCATTAAAGATGACCTCTGCAATCGAACATTTGGTATGAACGACCTGATAGAAACAGATATAATCAACGCCTAATCAATCCTTTAATAGAAGTTAAGTAAAACGTGCAAACTTAATCCTTTATTTTTTTCTTTTTCCTGTTTTCTTTATCTTTTTATTTCAAATAAATACTGCACGTAATTTGTTGAAAAAGATACAGATATTTAATAACAAGAACGATTTTACCGCCAACGCGGATAAAGGGAGCACATTTTCGTGTTATAGCATCATACATGGATATACACTGAGTGGCCAAATTATATGACCACCCCATTAATACAGTGTTGGGCCACCTTTCGCTCTTATTACTGCTTGCATTCTTCGGTGCATGGATTCTATGAGATGTTGGTAGGTTGTAGGAGGAATTTGAGACCAACTCTGAAGAACTGCACCTTCCAATTCCTGCAGATTTGATGGTGCTGGATCCCGCTGCCTGATGGCCCGTTCGATCTCATCCCACAAATTCTCAATGGGATTGAGATCTGGCGATTGTGCAGGCCAACGAAGCAAGGTAAACTCTCTGGCATGTTCTTCGAATTATCTGAGGACGATGCCAGCCTTATGACAAGGAGCATTGTCCTGCTGGAAGTATCCATCCCCGTCAGAGTACACCATTAACATAATGGGATGTACTTGACCTGCGACAATACTTAAATAATCTTGGGCACGCACACAGACAATGCCAAGAAAACACCCCCCAAACCATAATACTGCCGCCACCAGCTTGAAATGTTGTGGCGATGCAGGTAGGGTCCATGCTTTCGTGTTGTTTTCTCCATATTCTAACCCTGCCATCTGCATGATGCATTTGAAATCGTGACTCATCGGACCACATGACCGTTTTCCAGTCATCTACTGTCCAATCCTTGTGCTCCTTGGCGAACTGGAGACGTCTGCTCTTGTTCAAGGCTGACAGTAGAGGCTTTCGAACTGGTCGTCGGCTTCCATAGCCTAAACAGTGTAATGAGCGGCGAACAGTTCGTTCAGAGGCGGTCACAGTTTGTCCTTGATTAAGATTTGCCGCTATTTGTAATGTAGTACAGTATGGTACCATTAGGGCACGTGCTGCTAAACCAATTCCAACTATCATTACTTATTCGTTATATTCACTCATGACATGTTGTTACGAGTTGTTTCATATATTACATGCGATATCTTAGCGCTGAAAGTTCCAACAGTACCTTTTGGTACCATTAAAACACGTACTACTAAGCAATTCACACTATCATTATCTACGCGTTATATTCATTCATGAGACATCCTTGCACGTACATTAGACCACGTGTAATTGCACCATGCACGTACATTAGACCATTAGACATGCACGTACCATGTACGTGTAATTGTACCATGCACCATTGAGACATACTTGCACGTACATTAGACCACGTACATTAGACCTGATATTGTACACGTGTCATTAGACCAATATCTGCTATCAGTAGTTACTCTTATATATTCGTTCATGAGACGTCGTGACGATTTGTTTGATATATTACATGCCATATCTGGTTATAGGAAATTTTTAAGGGGATATCATAATGCTACCATCAGAGCACGTACCTATTCCGGCTATCTTATGTTCGTACTTGTTCGTTCTCTGTCCGATATTAATGGATTGGTGAAAACCGAGTGTGAAAAAGTTAATTTTTTCAAGTTATCGTAATAAGTAATAAGCTCCCTACGAATAATAAAATTCTTTTGATTAAGAGACCGTTCTGCCCTTTCAATAATCGTCATTCACGTGCATCCTGCACGCGCATCATCTCATTAACGTTTAGAGCACGCCGCACAGCCGAACCGATGTGCTCAGTACGCGTTTTCCCCAATGCAAGGATAATTCGTGTCTTCCAGCAATTCAATGCATGCGCTCTCTCTATTGCAACGCAATGTATTGTGGAATTGGGTCTACAGACGGACGGACGGACAGCTGGACAAACTGATCACATAAGCACTTTTCTACGAAAAAGTGCTAAAAAACGTCGTAGATTTGTCTGGTTTCTTTTGGTTTTTAGCGTTGTATACCGGTAGCGACTAACTAACGAGCGTTTCAGTAGCTTAAATGAATTCACCATGGTTCAAAACATCGAAACGAAACATCGATAGTTCAAAAACATTGGCCACCATCGACATTATCGCCTAGCACCAGTGTTTCCCGTATGCCTGCAGAACTGCCTAAATTCTATAAGATGCTGAAGCTTTCCACAGGAATAATAGTCCATATCGTTTGTAAGCAATTTAAAGTTGTACAATAGCATTTCCGTCCACTTGTCCATTGCCCAAAGAAGCTACCGTGACTTCGAAGTTTCGAATTTGGCTGTTTAGGTAGGGCCACCGGTTCCAGTTAGTCTCAACGATCGTCGATTGGCTTGAGATCGGTTGACTGTACTGTCCAATTGATCACTGCAGAGTTTGCGGTGTACTTTGGTGGGGAGGTACCAAATAGGTGTTGATCAATTCTGATCAAGTAACCCCAGCAATGTCAAGAAAAGATGCACCAAGTCATGAAATTGTCACCACCGTAATGCATATTTGACAAAGCCAATCCTTCTCCAGTCGTTCACAATCTTAATAGTCACGCGTCTACTACAGGCAAATTTTCTTGAGGGCGTTTATTGTAAATAATCAGATGTGCGAAAATGTCTTCCACATATCCCAGCCTTGTATTGCCCTGTTAACTAGTAAATGTGGCAAGTCGATTATCTTTGATGAAGCTAGATATCCTTCTCGCTCCAGTCATCTAAGGCCCTTGGACCTTCGGGCGTCTTTTTGATTTTTCCCTTGATCACGCCATTCGGCGAATACTCTTGATTGAGTGGTTTGAAGAAAGCCTTTTAGGGTCAGTTTTCTTCACATTCAAAGTCTGTTAGGTCTTACCATGCCCATGATGAGATTGGAATTGAGGTGATGCGCTTCGATAGCCGTTGTTCATCCTATATTCACTTTGAAATCATCTGAACATGCAAACGAGCACATGGCCCATTTTCACGCCCATGGATGGGAGACTCTAAAAAATTGGCCGGCGATTGTATGTTTATACGGCATTGTTTTTCGTAAATTTAATCTTTCTTTCAGGGATGTTAAAATTGTCTATGAGTTACGTGAAAAATGAATAAAAACTTCCCTTTGCTCTAGAAAAAAAGACTTACTTTATAAAACTCCTTTATATCAAGCATTTCTAAGTACCACTTTTACCCTCCCTTTTTATCCCACATTTTTATCCTTCACATGTTAATTCCATTTTTTAATCTTACAATTTTTATCCCCATTTTTTACCCTCATCTTTAACCCTTTCGTCTTTTTGTTACCTCACACCACTGTATGCACTTTTTTTACTCCACTTTTAAGGGGACCAATTTCCTTGAACAGAGGGCTTCCGCTACTCTCCTTTACTCTTTGGGGGAATTAATTTCGTGTTTCTTTATATCTCGTCTTAAAGTAGCAACACCTTGTGAACATGTAAGCTATAATTTAGGTGTGCCTTCTTGGAGATTTGCATTATTTACGCCAGATAGGAAGGCCATTGGGCAAGCATTATCAACAAGCAATAAAAACTTTTCATCTCCTGCAAAACATTTTATCTAGAAAGCCATAGGTCTTTAGCCGAACAGGTAAAGTTCATTTTCCCTATCACCTAGCTCCTAACTAACATATTCCGAATAATTCGCAACTTTTAAATTGTCTTCTATTCTTATATTCAAAATTTCATACCTCTGAGTGATCCCCGAATGCTTGTTAGAATGGTAAAAGATGGAACATTTAACATAAATAATCCGGATAACATAAATTTTATCCAGTTTTATTTTGAAGTTGAATAGACTAAAGAAAGATGAAGAGCAATTCTTTGATAGGAGCTCTTCTTTGATACTTGTGTTCTGTTTAATCAAGAGTTTCTTCATAGCATGCATTTTAGATGTGCAATAGAGGTATGGAACATAACGGATTTTCATTTTATTAAGTTCGCAATTGCAGATTCAGACCAAGTAATGTTTAGTCTTGAGTAGATACGATCCAGTTCACTCTCTCCGATTCCACTCTTCTGTTCTTTCCATTTTATTTTATCTGAGAAGACACGCATCATCCCCTTTTTTGAGATTCTGAGGCATCTCATTTTTGTACGAGATGGAATGGTTATTTGTAGAAGGTTTTCCCCCTCCCCCAATCCCATTCCCTCCCACTACCCCTCTCTCCTTTTCCCTTTATTCCTGGCCTGCGTTGTTTAATAATCAGTGTGCTAGGGTTTTCTCGTCTCTGAAAATGAACAAATGTCGTCGTTTGTTGCCACTTTTATTGCTGATAGGCGTTGATTAACTCGCTTTAACCCATGCTCTTATCAGCGGATTTTATGACCCGGGCCTGGTTCTTTCATCATTTCGTAAAAGCAGTTATCGGCTCAATGAATCATTGGGACTATTAGGGACTCCAGTCTGCCTCATTCCATTCCCTCTTACTCCCTTTGCATAATAATAATACTCATCGGCGGCGGCGCGATGCTTGCTCAAATGGAGCCTTCTGAAAAAGTGAGAAGAGGAGGAATAAAAATTATATATAAAAGCGAGAGAAAGAAGAGAAATATGCAAAACACGACGAAGAGGCAACAGAAAATGTATCTAAATACAGTCGTATGAATAAATATATAAATAAATAATTTAACGGCATTCATAAAATGTGCTCTCTCAGAGTCGATTGCTTCTAGGGGTTTCATTCCTCTTCTTGCTCTATAAATTTACTACAGAAGACGGAGAGACGCTGAATAGATTCTAAATCCCTAGTGGTCGGAAGCATTTATATGATAAAATTTTGCTACATTTTAAGGCATAATGATAATATAGGCGGAATATCTATTAACGTGACATTTATTTAGTAAGTATATGAAAATTAAGTTCTACGCCTTATATTGTTTAATTTTTGCATTGGAGTTTTAATTGTTTCTTCGAACTATAAAGGTCAAGTGTTGAAATAACAAGTAAAGAAGAACACGTCAGGTGTGCTTTTCCATTATTAAATTTTAGTTTTCCATATTTACAATATGATATATTGTACCATCGTCATTGATTGTACTGATTGTACTGTCTTACACATTGACCAATGTTAGTTTGATCGACCCCCCCCCCCTTTCTCAAGTTCTTCTCAAAACACTAAGATTCAATATCAAAAGATTGACTAATAACCAGCTCAGTATTTACTCATTTTAAACGATTAATCAAAGACAAAGGTCGGGTTCTTTAAAGAAGTGGCAGGTTGTGTCTTATCTATTCCAATAAGATAGGCAAGGATTAGAATTAAATAAATATCTTTTTATTCAAATTTAAATGATTACCAATGAGATACAAAGATGAAAAAAGTAAATCTTACGTCTAAGGAAAAAGAAAGATGACAGTTCTTAACGTTAAAGAAGAAAGTTAATATTAAGATCCCCAATTACTTATAACTACGATATCATGCGAAAGTTTCAATAAATATAAATATGATAATTGTTTAATAAGAAACGTTCAAACTCTTTCAATCACTCTGAGGATAGAGATAACACTACTAAAGACTCAATTTTAATAAAGTTCCCTCAATCTGTCCTTTATCACACTTTAGTCATGACAACCTAAGAAATTTTATACGTCAAAATATTTCTCTCTACTTACAATTATGTAGTTGCAGACATCTGCAGACTTGTGATCACATTTAATCCAACCTTGATTAGTTTTCACCAGTAAGTAGATTGTTTCTAAATTAAATAAGGTTTTTTTTTTGAATGATAATTATTTAAATAAGAGTAACAGTAGTCAGACCTATAATGCCACAGTATTTAATATGTTATATATATCTAAATTTAGTACAAGTTCTCCAGGTGAATAAATAACTATGAAGTAGCTTGATGCTTAAAAAACTCAATACAGGTAATGCAGCCTTACTAAGCTTTTGCCAGTGGCAAGATGACGGAACGGTGGCGCCATCCTAAATAGGTCATGAGCGCCCTGTGCATTGCCCCGCTCCCATTGTTTGTGCCTCTGTTGGAATCAGAGACCGTTAAAGAAAGAGACTTGGCATTTCGAGCTACTTCCTGTAATGAGTTTTCGAGTAAAGTAATTTTCGTAAATCTGACTGTTAGCCGGATTAACCAGACGGCGTTGTTTGAAAGTTCGGTTTCATTTTCCATAAGTTTTCATGTAACGGGCTTCATGCAGAGACCGTTAAAGAATAATTTAACGGTCTCTGGCTTCAAATCTTAAGGGACTCAAAGGCTGAAGTTCGGCAATAATTATTCACATTCTTACAGAAAAACTGCATTCGAACAATATCAATATTAACTAAATTCTTATTTTAATGAAATGTTATTAAGAAAAATTAAGAATTTGAGTAACATATGTGAGCTTCGTTCACGATCTAACTTATCTTATAAAATATTTCGACTTCAAATGAACATTTGAGTGCGATGGTTAATTTAAAGGTAATTATAAAGATTTAACAAGTTTAGGCATTAACGTTTAGCTTTTCTGAGGACCGCTGATACATTTTTAAAGTGACTGATTCCTTAATTCTGAGTTCTGTCTTTAAATTAGCATCACTTTGAATCACTTTAAAAGAGGTGCACTTTTTTACAAATCATAGTGGATTGCAAAATAAGTTTTAAGCAAATTTGATAGTGTTAATTGTAGCAAATATGACAGTTAAAGAAACCTGTTTTTAAATGTCTGATGTTTTGTCACTTCTAAATGTGATGTCATTAATGATGCTACTTATGATGTGAAAGCCGTGCTCTGGTGAAAATATGTACTTTTTTAATAAAAATTTTCAAGTAAAATTTAATGTTTTTCATTGATTTATATATTGAGAATGCCAAAATGAAAATGATGGTTCATTTAGTTGTATTCTTGTTAACAAGAAAACTGTTTTTATGGTGATAATTCCAAGATGTAATCAAAAAATCATAAAAACTTATTATTATGAAATGTTGTTTTAAATTGTTAATCACTACGTAATGTAATCAGTGTTTACTTTATATTCATTTTAAAAAAATATATATATAATAAATAGTTGCTAAAACAGTGAGATACG
>JAHWFO010013951.1:452682-506596 GCA_023313115.1 Rhysida immarginata
CCCCCCCCCCCACGGCTGCTGCGACCATCTTACAACAGAGTCGTTAATCCAGGTTCATCCAGGGACCCAACTCGTCGGCCTCTGGCCGTACAGGCCCTGGATGGACGTATTGGATTACAATCAATCAATAAATAAAAAAAAATAATAAATAAAGTAATGTATAATTAGAGTTTGTGAATATTTCTTTTATGTAATGTAACATTTTTGGTAAATCTTGCTTTTATAAGCAAGGAAAATAAATATATGTTTAATCATCAGAACACTGTGTTGTATCTAATTTTGTTAAATAATTAAAGGATTTATAGTAAAATAGTAAAAAATTAAAAGAATAGTAAATATTAGGATCCTATTTAAATGAAAAAACAACTAAAAATTTTAAATAGTTAAATATAAATCAATAAGGTCAACTAAGCAGCAAGCTCTAATCTCGAAGGCAAACAGGCAAGGTCGGCTTTGTTGCTTAATTGACGTCATTTAATGGCGCCGAAACTTGGGAGTTGTTACGTAAATCACTAATTGTCCCATGACCGTGGTAACGTAAATCATCAATTGTCCCTGAAGTGTTGGCCGGATTAACCAGAGGGCGACACGCTGCAAACTCATTACATGATTTAGTATAGGAAAAGAGGAAATACCAAGTCTTTATTCTTTAACGGTCTCTGGTTGGAATGCTCCCTCAAATTCATTTTTTGGGATGACAATAGATGACTGCGAATTCTATTTAATCTATATTTTGAGAACGATGTCCTTTTAAGGTTGTTTTCATCTTTGGAAAGAGGAAAGAGTCTGCTGGGGCCAAGTCTAGAGAGTACGGAGGTTGGGGAAGGACGGCCACTTCTTCAGCGGCCAAAAATTGGCCAAAAAGCAGAGATGAGTAATTTAGTGCGTTTTCGTGGTGCAAAACTCACTCTTGTTTTTACACTTACATTGTTAACAGAATGGTGACTGCACGAGTTCACTTTGGCAGCTATAGATCACCAACAGATAAAGATGGAATGGCGCACAAAACAACATTTTGTTGCCAAAGGTTGCCACTAGGTGGCGTCAATTCGTGCAATGGTTCGTTCGCATGATGAGGTACACGTGAGGTTACATTCAAATGTGAAATGCAACTTGGTGAAAATAGAGCAACAGCACCACACTTTCCCGTGGAAAATGCATGATGTGCTAAGCACTTTTTTACAGTTTCACATACGAAGTTTAAAATTCCTTTCTACTCTGTTACAGGAATAGAAAGGAATTTTGAACTTCGTACTACGAATCGTCAGATTCGCAGCAAAAGGCATATTATTTCTAAGCTTAAAAAGAATAAAAACGCGTCGCTATATTTCTTCAGTAGAGCCTATAGGGGAAAATATCTTCGCATTGAATGATGGGTACAGCTGCCGTTTTTTGAGGGCAAGAGGAAGGCAATCCTATACTGCTACTCATCGAAGTGCGACGTTTTTGCGCGACTTGTTATTGTATAACGATGGTAACGAGTTGTTGCGTGTTTGGATGTATTGGATGTATAACAATGGGATAAGTTCAGAGCCATGGCAGCCATGGGTCTCGATGCCCTCAAAAGATGACGGATATTCAATGTTTATGTTTTGATATTTCTCCCTATATTCTGAATTAAAATTTCTCTTTTACAAATTGCGTTAAAAAATACAAGTTAATAAAAATGCTTTGTCAAAACATTTTTCATCAAACTTACTTGCAATCTTGACTTATTTGCATAAAAGTGAATTTCCCAATGAATCACGTTCTAAGCGCAGTAATTTCTGCGTGCAGCACTGTTTCTCTGAGCCTTGATCTATTTCATTTGTTGATTCATTTGCAGAGTTTCATCTTCAAGAATCTCAACTGCAGCTTCGCTCGTGGATTTATCCACAATTTCTTCTAGTTTTGTCTTGTGGAAACTCATTTTTGGCATTTTAATTGACTGTGCCATGGATTATTTCTACCTTCTTAACTGTATTCACGAGCGCTCTGTTTTCAACGAGTTGTCTGCAGCAGTTGTTGGTCACGTGACAGTAGGCGTGATTTCAACTTGCACCCTATCTATCCAAAAGTCTGGTCTTTATTTGAACAGACCTCGTAAAAAGTAAAATTAATTCAAAACATTCTTGGGTAAAATCGAAAATATTTTTCCAGTAGAAGCGAAATCAGGTGTCTATAAAATCTCGTGTGCGACATTTGGTTGCTATTGTTAGGGCCAAACGTTTAGAGGTGTCCAGAAAAGAACATGCCTCTTGAATTAAAAATGTTAAACTATACTTTGTTTCACAGTTTCCAGGCAAAAACTGATTTGCAGCAGTTATACAACACCATCAAATGCTTGAAAATATGAAATAAAATATTTTGTACACTGACGGAAAGTAAAAAAAGGGATACTTTCTTTTATTATTATTTATAATTCGAAACGTTGAGATATATAAATCCATATTAACGGACTATGGATTTCATCACCCCATCGACAATTAACAAAATTCCGCAGACCCTTGTTACACGCTGATGAAGGAGGCATTGCCCCCGAAATGTATATCCATATTCTTGGAGTAAAAGTTTCTAATTAGGGCATTATGGTTTCCTTATTTCTGTTTGTATCTAATTGTCCATATGTTTTGGCTCCTTATCTCATGTGATATACTGTGTTTAAATAAGTATAGTTGAATGCCATTTGGTTAAGAATTGCAAATTGATGACCCCATCCCACAGCTAATTTACCTTTTGTTAAAATTAACAGCTACTCCAATTTATGCAAACTGAAAAATAATTAATTGACACTGCTTGCCACCGAAGAGGGAAGAAGATATTTCTTTCACAAACTGACTTTGCATATATTAGGAAATAATTTTTTTTTTAAATAGTGTTATCTTTTAAATCGAAATATTGAATATAATAGTAGCCATACAAAAGGCAGCTTATTTTTTTAATACATTGAAATGAAAAAGCTTTAAAAGTGAATGGAAATTTTCGTGTCGTAAATGATGAACGTTTTGAGATGCTGTTAGATGACACAGAAGAAATATGCAAAGGATATGGATGGAAATTTCTTCTTAAGTTTCTCCTCTTATTATTGGATTTTCATGTTACTTCTCTAAGCATATAAATGAAAATTCTAAGAATGGGTGCAGAAGAACACGATATTGACAGTAATAAAGTACCTTGTCCTAATTCATTAAATGAGCAAACAAATAATTTTCATATCAGGCTCCCATTTCAATGGAATTTATTCGGATTTCTGAGCGGAAATTATTTTTTTCAAATTCTTCTTATCTGACAGTATTTTTAACATTTCATTTTGGGCGAGTGGAATTGCTAATTTCGCTGGAAACTCTTAATTAATGGCATGAACAATGCCAGTGTCATCGATCCAGTGAATGACATGCAAAGGTAAAAGAGGGACCGTTCTCACTTTTGCTTAATTTTTTTTAAATAAAAACGAAGCAAATTTTAATGGGAAAAGATTAAGTTGACCGTTGGCACATCATCCAGGCGTTTGTGCGCATAAATTAAATTTCAGACTTTTTGCGCCAACTTTTCTTCGGCGTTGTTGAAGAAATCAAATGAGGTGCTTAAAAAGAACTGTATTAAAATTCTAAGCACATTTTGACATTGAATATTCATTGAAAAAAATCTAAAAAAAAAAGAAAGCAATTCAACCATAGAAGGAATACATTCTCTAATCGTAGAGAAAATTCACTAATCTTCTTTTCGTGCTCAGACAAAATTACCTGGGAACGTTGTAAATATTAAAAAAATGTCTTATTCACTGTTGAAAAGCATTCATTACGAACGGCAGTTTTTAAAAAGGAAAAAAGTTTATTGACCCTGTCCCCTGTTGTCTTTCGTAATGCGGAATACATTAATGGTATCTTACGAGTATCGATTAAACTGCCCTTTCGTCCGATGCTGTTTGATGAGACATTTTGAGATGCTGTTTGATGAGACAATAGAAATATTAAGTGGATGTGGATGGAAATTTATGCTCTTATTACTGGATTTTCATGTTACTTGTCTAAGTATGCAAGTGTCTATGATGTAAATACTTTTTATTGGACAATGCAAATACAAGTATGTTTATATTGTGATGTCATTTTTTGGTTTGTTATCAGTTAAGCTCGAGTGGGCTTTTTTGCTATTGAAAAATAAGGAAGCAGCACAACAGCAGGGCTGGATTTAGGCAAGGGCCAAAGAGGCCTGGGCCCTGGGCGGCAAAATTTGAGGGCGGCTAAATATTAAGCCGATGGGCGAGATTTCATCCGGCTCATGGACACAAAAAATGGAAGTTCGGCTTTGAGCAACAGTAGCTGCAGCAAACATAGAGCCCTCTTAAAGCAAAGCGTTTCCGTGTGCGCTCAGTGGGCACAATGGATTTTGTCACTTTTGGGGTAAACATGAGTTTATTGTGACGAGACTACACTTATTGTAGATATACTGAAACCCATTTCTCCACCACCTATGTGATAGCCCTTTCGTTACCATATATATGTGTTCTTTTCCTGATAGTAGGCAGAATTTATCTTTGCTTTATATCTCATCTTTTTGATGGTCAGACGTCCATTGCAGCTGTACCCAGCAATTATCATGAATCCTTTCGAGAAACTCTCCTTGCATTGACGCACCCAGTCAGATCGAGTCGTATCACCCTGTTGTCGATAAAAAATTGCCGTGTCTTGCCATCTCTCGATGAAAAGACCCAAACCTCATCCAAGGTGATCATGTTCTTCCATTTGTCGCCTGCCAAATAGTGACTTACAGTTTTCTTCTGTTGGTTCGCCTCTACAATGTGCCTTGGCAACAAAGCGTGAACTCTGTCCTTATGTCGGCGTTCTAATTTTAAATCTTGACGTATAATACGATTTATCGATGCAACAGAGGTTCCAGTCTTGCTTGCAATGGCTCGTTGTGTTGGAAGAATTTCCGTAAGGACTAGCCTCTTCATTCTTTGAATGTTAGCCTTAGTACGGGAAGAACGGGGGTGCACTTTTCGTTCAGCAGCACCACACTGTAGATTGTTTGGATCTATTTCTCTTCTGCGTTTGATAACTTTTGTACTTGGGATGTTAAAATTGTTAGTAATGAAAATACGCGTTCCCACCCCATCCCGATTGGCTGTCCTTTAGCTATACAGGGTCGGGACACATTAACATGACCACCTGCTAGTATCCGGAATATCCACCTTTGGCGGCAAGCACAGTAGCTAGTCGACGTGGCAGAGAGTCAATAAGTCCTCGGAAGGTGATTGCAGGTATCTGGGATCATTCGGCGATCAGTGCATCCCGTAATTCCATCACCGTGCGTGGTGGAGGGTCCAGCTTGCGGACATGGCGATCTAGATGGTCTCACAAATGTTCAATGGCGTTGTGGTCCGGGGAGTTTGGTGGCCATGGGAGTAGCTTGAATTCATCCTCATGTTCCTCGAACCAGTCGTAGCAATTTTGGCAGTATGGCAGGGAGCATTATCCTTTTGAAAGGTGCCACCGCCCTGAGGAAACAATGTCGACATGAAGGGGTGTACCTGGTCTTTGACGATCGTCAGGTAACAAACAGCAATCAGTGTACCCTCCAGCGGTATCAGTGGACTCAGACCATACCACGAAAACATCCCCCAAACAGTCACACCTCCCCCACCAGCCTGTCGTCTGCCAACGATGGTGTCGGGATGCCTGTTCTCAGATGCTTCCCGGCGAATTCTCCATCGTCCATCCACTCTGTTCACCAGAAACCGCAACTCGTCAGAGAAAGCAACCCTTTGCACTCGGCCGAGGTCCAATGGCGATAGTCCATTGCGAATAGAGGCGTTTTCGGCGATGCACAGGCGTCAACATGGGTGCTGTTACCATACGCCTGCTCCGTAGCCCCAACCTCGAGAGGGATCGTTGCACTGTCTTGGTGCTGACACGCCTAGTGGTCCCACTGTTCATTTGCTGTGTCAGTTGCTCAACAGTGGCACGCCGTGGTCTTGGCCAGGCGTCGTAACCGACGCTCGCCTCTAGGATCGATGGCCCGTGGGGCCCCATAGTTACCTCTTCGGTTGCTCGAAACTGTCTGGTTCGTCCAGTCGTGGTACACCTTCACAACGGCAGCCCTAGACCAGTTCACAAAGGTGGCCGTTTCTGAAATGCTGCCCCCCCTTGGCCCGATAGCCAATGATCATCCCCTTTTGGAGGTCTGACAGGTCACTTTCTCTGCCCATGACGGCGACAATTGCTGTGTTAACGGATGCTACTACACGTCTGCTGTTGTCAGCTTTTAATGATGTGCAATGATTTTTCATCTGCATACCATGGGATGTTTCAACATGTTCGAGGAGAGGTGGTCATATTAATGTGTCCCTACCCTGTTTATATTGCACGTTTGCTCCTTTTCTCCGTCTCCTGCTGATAGAATGGAAGCTTTGCCCAGGTATTTCTTGGAAACAATGAAACATTTTCTTTAGACTGTTCTGTTAGTCTGGAATAAGAGTAACTAGCGTCGGAAAGGGTACCACGTAGACTTCCCATAACGATTCAATTTTTGAGGGCATTTTGGCAGCAAACTTGAAAATGATAATTTCGATTGTTACCCATTGTAAAATTTCACAGTCTCGTGCACTTCAAACTCGTGCTACGATATTTTAACAATCGCCATCATAAACATGAAACAACCTTCCGTAATTGATAAGCCCAGGTCCGGGAAAACTTGGAAAAAACCAAAAAGAAAAAAATAGCAAAATACAGGCACTTCAATAGGAAGACTTGGAGAGATACGCTGCAAAAGAAAGCAGATTTAAGAGAATTTTTTAATGATTCTTTCGTTCTATACTAGGGTAAAGTAAAAGTCTGGAATTTAAATGAAATTCAAAATTTAAAAATTATGCGATGCATTGGTATGCTGGTCCACATGATTATTGAAGCATGCCTTGGAGAATGGTCTCAACGTAAGCTATTTTAAGCCTTCATATTGACAAGGCAAACCGGACTTTCTAAATAAACCCATAATCTAAAATATCTCTATTGTAGGTCGGCGGAACGTAGTGACCACACGTGGAAAGCGTTCGAAGGTATAATTTTGTTTTCGCCAAATGTGGTAGACAACGATTGCGTCCCTGTACTTGGCGTACCATTCTAAATTAAGATTATGAAATTAAGCGGTTTCTTTCTTGCAAAGCCTGGATAATTTTGTGATCGATATCCGCGTAACATGGTCTATTCATTAGAAATTACGGTTGTTGATTGGTTGATTTCATGACACTTGAAATTAATTCGAGTGTCAAGTAGGTAAGATGGTAGGTGTGTTAGCTGATTGTACTTTTGATGAACAACGGGCCGTAATTCGATTTCTGTGGGCGTAGGGCAAATTTGCTGAGCAAGTATACAAGAAATGTTACCACTTTACAGTAACAAATGTTTATCCAGGAAAGCCGTTTACCCAGCGGAGTGCTTCTGTTGGACGACAACGCTCGTCCACACAATGCCAGTATCATTGGCTAACATACTTTGACACCATCCGACTTCACCTCTTCAGCCCACTGAAGAATCACCTGAGTGGTCACCGGTTCCAGTATATGGTGGAGGTCTGTCGGGAGGTTACCAGCTGGCAACGACACCAACGACAATCTTCTTCGCTGCTGGCTTTGAGGGACTCGTGAAATGCTGGCACAAGTGCCAAAACGTTCATGGAGATTACGTTGAAAAATAAACTAAATTTCATCGGGTAACTATTTCAACTTTCATTTCTATGACATTTTGCTAATTATACACTGAACGACCAATTTATTAGAGTCACCTCTTACGGAAAATGGATCGGCCTCCCAGTGAACCCAAACACTGGCATTGGCCGAAGCGGTGTATAAAAGGGATGCAATGGATCACAAGTCGCAGTCAGCAACAGAAGCGAACTGAATATGGGTAAATCCTAGGATTTGACTGACTTTGAACGAGGCATGATCGTTGGAGCTCGACGAGCGCAGTTCAGCATTTCAAAAACCGCAAACCTCTTCGGGTTTTCCCTTGCAACAGTGTCAAGGGTATTCCGTGAATGGCAGTTATGCCAAAAAACAACCTCCAATAAACACAACTCCGGACGAAACAGGACCGTGGATGAACGAGGCCAACGGCGACTGGCACGCATCATCCACAGCAACAGAACGGGAACAGCCCAATAAATTGCAGCGCAGTTCAATGAGGGAGCATCCCGACCCATTTCGGAGCACACGGTGCGGCGCAGCTTGCACCGAGCTGGGTTTAACAACAGGCGGCCAGTACAGGTACCGTCGCTGTCACCGCAAATCAGGAAAGCGCGCCTGCTACAATCACACAGGCATCTCCACTGGACACTGGATGAGTGGAAGAAGGTCGCCTAGTCCGACGAATCGCGGTTCCTACTTCGTCATGCGGACGGCAGACTACGCATCTGCGCAGACAGCACGAGGCCATGGACCCATCCTGTCAGCAGACAACCGTACAGGCGGGTGGAGGAGGAATGCTGGTCTGGGATGTCTTCTCTTGGGACACACTAGGTCCTCTGATATCCGTAGACACATCCCTGAATGCGACACACTAGCTGAACATTGTTGCCGATCACGTGCACCCGTTCATGATGACTGTTCCCTGATGGTGACGGACAGTTTCAGCAGGACAATGCTCCCTGTCACCGTGCTCGAATGGTCTTGGACTGGTTCGAGGAACATGAAGCGGGCTTCCACCTGCTTCAGTGGCCAGCTCGGTCGCCCGATCTCAACCCGATCGGGATGAAGTGGAGAGAACCATCCGACGCCTTCCCACACTACTGTCCAACCTGTACCAATTACGGGACGCTGTGATGTAAGCCTGGGCTGCTGTTCCTCCGCAACAGTTTCAACACCTTTTTGAATCCATGCCAGCACGTATTCAGGCAGCTCTCGCCACTTAAGGAGGCGCAACACGCTATTAGCGGGGTGTCTCTAATAAACTGGTCGTTCAGTGTATATTGACTTACTTTCGTATATAAAAAGTTTAATTCGAATAAATCATCAGTTCAGGAACCTTTAATCTATAATTCCCCGGAGGCTAACAACTCTTTAAAATATCCGAAGAAGTAATAAAAATCAAGGAAGCTAATAGCATAACTACACTGAATATTGTAGAGATGTTGCATTCTGCAATTCTCAAACGAATAAAACATATAATTTTTCCACACTGTTATGGCACTAAGGAAATAAGAAAAGTTTTCACTACAAGTCGGATATATATATTTTTAAGAAGATATAATTCAATGAATAAGGTTAAACTTTTTGTGAGATGTGGAAGTAGAAGCACGGGAGTGTATTTGGCAATAAAAAACTTGAAATAAAACTTTCATCTTATTTTTGTTTATTTCTTAAACTAAATTAATAAGGATACTGTAGTTGAATGTAACGTACCGTATGAAACTGATAAACGAAAATTGTCTGTTTGGTTAAAAAAACAGAGAAACTTTAATTGAAAACAAAATTTTAAGGAAAAACTATAGTTATAAAATTTATTGATCTTTAGTTAAATTTCCAGACGATAATGATAAGAAAATTTTGAAAAAAAAATTGCATTTCAGCCAATTTTTAGAGAAAGCATAGCCAAAATGGTAGGGCCAACTGGGCCAAAATTGGCGTATTCAGTAGTTTGCCATACTTTCCTAATCCAGAGCTTTACGTTTTTAGCATATCTGGTGACATTAAAACGACATAATATTTTTATTCAAAAATTTTCTTCTTCATGTGTTTGTTTAGGTGTTTCTGTGATCCTGCATATAGATCCTTCTCTTTATCTTTTTGAGTACAGTTTAATTTTAGCCACCCTGTATGTATGTCCGCACACATGCATTAATTAATTAAGCAATAATTTATTCTCAACACAAATTAATTATCAAACCCGAAATAAAAATTAACCATCTGAAAATCTAAAACCACTGACTGTACACGATGGTCTGTACAAACTTCAAGGATATGCCTCAGGAACCAAAACAAGCAGAAATGGCATAGGAACATGGGGTCGAAAATTTTTGTAAATATTGTTAACTATCAACTAGTAAGTTCCATGAGCACTAGAATACATAATATGGAATTTATAACTTCAAAAATATTTGTTTTATTATTATTTTTTCGCATTCGGAAAAGTTAGGGGATAACATCGGTTTCCCGCATACAATAAAAAATTGTTAGCTATTTTAACATTAAGGAAAAAAATTAGAAGATTACGTTCTTTCCTTATTATTTTTCAATTATGCAATTTTCATAATTTCCTTGTTCATTTTTAAATAAACGGCCTCATCTCAAAAAATAATTGAAAAAAAGTTTGTTGCAGGAGATTAACATGTCAAAAACGCAAGCTTTGAAACTTGTTCCACCCTTTTTTTTTTTTTTTTAAAGAAATCAAGATAATTGAAGGCACTTAAGCGAAATCTATTTAGAATTTTTTTTTTTTTTTTTTTTTAACTTTAGAAATTCCGTCTTCGTTCAATTGCATTTATTTCTTGCTGCCTTCTGGCCTATTTTAGACACCTGGGCCTTTTTTTTTTTTAGGCGTATGCCACTGGTGCAGTTTAGGTTTCCCATATCCCCTTTCTCCTTTTTTTCCTTCCTCATCCCCTTGTTATTAGCGGAAGGGGTTGAGGTAACATATTTTTTTCCATAAAAAATTGCTGAATGTGCAGTCAGCCACCGTTTTCCTCCCTTGATTAGAGAAGAGGAGAGATAAAAAAAAAACCGAAAAGGGGTTAGACAACAGAAGGGAAGGGGATGGACGAGAATAGGGGTTCCTTAATGCCCGTGAAGTTTGGTCTCGAATCTGTGTGATTTCGAGAATGCAGAAAAGAAACGTTACAGCGAACGTTCGTCGGACGAGTAATGTGTATATACATGTAGCTCCAAGCATAAAAATATATTACGTAAATCATTTTTAAGCAACGCCTTCTAGCCTATAATGCTTGTAAGTCGAAATTAAGTCCATTTTATGGGAAATGATATACTCTTTTGAGGTAAATAGTCGAAATGGGTTCTGTTCTTTCTTATCAACGTATCTTAACTAATTTTATTTAATTTATTGTTAGGCAGCAATAATTCTAAAAGTATATACAGGTTGTTTCAAACTTTTAGGTTCAAAGTTACGCAGATTGGTAGAGAACTGTAAACTGATTTCAAGAAAGTATTGTAATCACGAAAAATTTCGACCTCGAGATTTTCACTGATCTTCACGTTTTAGGATACCTAGATTACGAAAAAGTGATTTTTGGAAAATGTCTGTGTGTCTGTCTGTGTCTGTCAGTCTGTATGTCTGTGTGTGTCCACGATAACGTCCAAACGGCTAAAGCTATCGAGACCAAACTTTAAACTTAAGATTATAATCTTCTTCGGGAGGTCTGATTAATTTTCCAGTGGAATCGGTGAACCGGAAGTATCAGTTTACTCCAGTGCAGAAATATAAATTTTGAAATATCTCGTTAACCATTGCGTTTATGAAAATTTTGAAGGGATTGAAAAGTGTTACATTTACAATTTTAAACAACTTTTGTTAACAAAATTTTTCAAAATTCCAACCGGATGTACCAGTTTTACTCTTATCAAAATCCAGTTTTTTGCTAATATAGGCGAAAGAAGATGGTATAGGAAAATGTATACCAAAGTGTTTAGAAGCTAATTTGAAGTAACTTTTATTCACAAGCTTTTTCAAAATTTCTATCGGAAGTAGCCATTTTAGACAGTTGTTTAATTTTTTTCTGTATTTGGACCAGGACATTTACGTATAAGAACATCGTGTGGTGACCACATCTCATTTTTTGAGATATAAAACCAGTGGTCGGAAATGTATATTTCAGGCGCCACGAGATCTTGAACGAGTAATGCGTGTGAGGAACGTCTTTGTAAGCTGCTTTTATTTTCAGAGCAAGCAATAACTTCTTTATTCATAAACAACTTACACGTCATAGCAACAACTTACAGCTCGGAGCAAATGTTCAAAGTGTTCGAAGCATGCATGGAACCAAGCTATTTAGCACCCAGATCAGCTCTACGTTTGAACGATCCAGTCTCTCGTAAGTTCTTTTACATGACGAGAATAGTCTTCCAATTCGGATGACGCCTGTTGAGAAACTTTTCTCTGTACATCCGTTCGGCTTTCCGCACACAAGATCCTGCTGCTGTACCATATATTAAATGCATGCCTGCAAGTTCCTTGAAGAGTAACGCTCCACAATAAGGCATAAACTATAAGCAAAAACAAATGCCTCTGTGGGAACACATCTTAATTTTAGTGACATTGCAAAGTCCATGCCTGGATATTTGAAATCCATCTTTCTTTTTAACCACTATGATTTTAATTACCCTCCTATAAGTTTTCTATTTTAAATCTACTCAGGTTAAGTAAAATATTCGTCCCTTCTGAAAGTTTAGAGAAGGAACTTTGTTAAATAAAATTTTTTAAACTTTCCTTTAAATTTATAGATAGTTACTTAAATAACATTTCCTCAAAA
This sequence comes from Rhysida immarginata, assembly GCA_023313115.1. Taxonomy (NCBI): domain Eukaryota; kingdom Metazoa; phylum Arthropoda; class Chilopoda; order Scolopendromorpha; family Scolopendridae; genus Rhysida; species Rhysida immarginata. The sequence goes on from JAHWFO010013951.1 coordinate 465,136, forward strand.
ATTACATAGAACATAGAATCGTATATCGATGTTAGTAATAGTAAATATTATTAGGGGAAAATAAAATTCTTCATCTAACTTGAAGTAGGCCAGAAACTGTGGAAAAAAGGATACACGATAAAGAGACCACTTGTACAGTTTTTAATGACTCCTGTACACATTTCGTTGAGAAGGTCACTTCTTCAACGAATCTTCTTATTTTCGACCAGTTTTATCTCAATTTCTGTATGAATATTCTTAAGAATTGCCCCAGTTCAAAGGGTTTACATAACGAGCGTTCAAACAGGCTATACGCGTGGGCTTATAAAAATGCATCTAATTTTTAAACATTTAGCTTACTAACCATGGTATTTATCTCAATATTTAAATAAATGAATCAGATACAATTTTTGACTTTTTCAGGGATATTTTTGGGTATTTAACAAACTTAGGGGAATACGAAGTTTTCTACAATTAAAGAGAAATCACAAATTAGCTTTTGTGGTTTTAATTAACATACTGACTTTAAAGATATATTCAGTTGAAGATTCAGGGCTTTTTTCTTCCAATTATCAATATTGTGACATGATATATACAGGGTGTCCAAAAAGTCTGGTAACATTGCAGATATCTTAAAGCTGCCAGGTAGGCGAGATCTGATGTGTGTTTATAGATAATAGGAGGGTGGGTAATTCATTGCCGCACTCAAATTTGACTTTCACCCCCAAATTTAAGGTCATCCATTTGCTAACTCGAAAACTATTAAAGGTAGAGAAAAATTTCCAAGTGCTACCCTGTAGACCAACACCACATTAGTCTAAAAGCAATTTTTAATCACACCCTTCCCCTTGAATGATTTTGAGAAAATGGGCGAGAAAGAGTCACTCAAGAGTGTGCTTCCCCTTCCCCTTCCCCTTCCCAACGGTGTGCTTCATTGCAGTTCATATGTGTTAGAAACCTCAGCCAACTTGGCCAGCTGAACCTGACCTTGAGCGACTCTTTCTCGCCCATTTTCTCAAAATCTTTCAAGGGGAAGGGTGTGATTAAAAATTGTTTTTAGACTAATGTGGTGTTGCTCTACAGGGTAGCAATCGGAATTTTTCCCCTATCTTTAATAGTTTTCGAGTTAGCAAATGGATGACCTTAAATTTGGGGGTGAAAGTCAAATTTGAGTGCGGCAAAGTATCCTCCACCCCCCTATTACCTATAAACCACACTCATCAGATCTCGCCTACCTGGCAGCTTTGAGATATCTGCCATGTTATCAGACTTTTTGGACACCCTGTATATTTAGCATTTTAACTTTGGTGTATAATAGCATTGAAGCCAGAACAATATAAGCACGACCACAAAAAAAGAAAATCATACAAAACATTGCCAATCACATTTTTTATAAGACATTTTCCAAATATTGTAAGGAGAATGAAAAACATCAAAATCATTGTTTTTAGTTAAGAAAAAAATTTAAAAAATTGAATCAAACACGTAAACGAAGAATAATTATAAAACCCTGTCCACTCTTCTGATTGTGAGTTTGCCGTTATAGGAGTATCCCGCAATCACCATAAATCATTTTGAAAAACTTTCCTTACATTCGTTGGACAATTTTTGATATGACTTCTCTCCATGTGGATAGTAGAAAATCGCGCGATCGTTGAGGTGGACGTAGGCTTCATCCAAAGTGACAACGTACTTTTATCGTTCTACTGCGAGGTAACCTTCATAGAGCCTCCGACGGTTCCTCTTCCTTTCTGCGACCTGTCGTGGCAACAGCTTACGAACATGACTCTTGTGATGCTTTTCCAGATGCAAACCTTTGTTTATTATTTTATTTACGGTACCCTGTGAAGTTCGTACAAAGTTTGCGATCCCTCTTTCGGTTGCTAAATTTTCATACTGAACAAGTTGCTAGACCTTTCGAATGATCTGTGATGTTCGGCCATTGAGAACTCGATGATTTTGGTGTTTCTGGCCACTTGGAATTTACCCTTCCCGGGATTTTCCTTTTCCATTCAATACTGCCGATATGCCTTTCTCCGAAACAGAGAAATTTCGTGCGTTTACACGCGCTAATTATAGCAGTGTAGTTGTAATTAACGTCGGAAAGGACAGTAATGTACCCTTCCCAGTAAGGTCCGATTTTCGGAGATATTTTTTCATGACATTTACTGTTTTCGAATGAAATACAACAAACAATGCGGATGAAAGAGCATCGTTTCACGTGCTTTCTGATTACCAAAGATCGCAATCAACCTTCTGTATGTGCAGTCTCAATCTGCAACATTTCAATATTCCCTAAGAAGCCTGACTTTCAGGACATTCTCTATATTAAAAATAAGAGGGGATTCAGAATACTACCTTGAGCCCCTCGACTAATTACAATTTCCGAATTTTCCCTGATAACATCCTTTCGAGCAGGGAGATAATTCTCAAACCAGCGAGTTCCGTAGTAAACAGGATACAAAATAAAGAAGATATTTTTTGAAGAGGTTGAGCCTATCAACGAAATGCGTATAAGAGTCCTTTAAGAATTGTACATGTGGATTCAGGGTTACCACCTGGATGATGAAAAAAACCTGGACGCTCTCAAAAAACAAGCAACAAATATATCTTTTACTATTATGAGTATTACCAACCAAAATACTGGATTGTCTCGGTCAAACCAGGACAGGTGGTTTCGCTTGTCTCTATCTTACATATTTATCCTCTTTTTTTTTAAGTTTGTGAACGTTCATAGAATAAGAAAGGAGAAAGGGGAGGAGGAGAGGTGAGTGTGTATGGTCGATCATCTTCCGTGGGACCTAAAATTTAATTTTTCTTTTCCAGTATGTGACTTAAAGGCTTAACGATTTCCAATGGAAAGGACGCCATAGAAAGAAAAATATAAAGAATTCGCATTTAAAAAAAATTTTGATTTATGAGCGATTGTGAGGGGGTTGCCTTATTTTTTTGTCATGTAATGAAGAACATTAAACGGTCTGGTGAACAATTTCTTCTTTCTTTTTTTTCAATTCATTTGAAAGTGAAAATGAGAAATAGTCGTCATTATGTCTGTTTTCATTGTCACCCAATCTTTATTCTTTGTCGTTTTTTTTCAGTTCATTTGTGTAAAAAGAAGTGGAATAAATTTTCCCCATCTCTGATATGAACGTGGAGTGTTTCGTATTGCGAACCCCCTTCTGTCCCTTTAAAAAATTACCCTTCTATTAAAAAAAAACCCACCATATTCCCCTTCCCTACCATATTCCCCCCTCTCTCTTTGTCAAGTTTTTTGAAAGTCTCTCCAGTGGAACAAAGAAATAACACGATTGGACTTTTGTCAGAAGGGGACTTGAGATTTTTAATGTCTTTCCAAAGGTTTTATTTTATTGTACATTTAAAAATATCTTTTGTAAATTTTTTTATCCCTGTCACATTCACACGCAAAAAAAGATGGTGGGTTGTATTTTTGAAAAACGCTGACGTTGATTATATTTAGAGTCTCAAACATTTGAGTATTTATATATGTGTATGTGTTTATTTTTTTAATGATCTTCTCTCTCCCCCATCCGCCGACGGTAATGGTGGGAATGTTGATTTTTTTTTCTTCTGGGACTATCAACCCTTGTGGTTCATAGTTTGTCATGTGTCTTTCGTCACGGCATTTCGAAAAACATTCGCAACTGGGCTCTCAACGAGGTTTTACACGGCTTATTTACAGGTTGTTTATTCGAGTGTTTACGGTTTTTGTTGGATGAGTCACACACTTGTAAAAACAAAAAAGAAAAAAAAACCGAACCCTTCACTCGATAACGAGAGTATGTTTTTTTGGGGGGGTTTTTTATGTTTTTTTTTTTTTTTGGGGCGGCTACATATTTATTTTTCGCCTTCTTTCTTTTGCTCTCTCAGTTCATTGTGTCTCTCTTGATTTTTCCCACAGTCCTAATTATATACATGTACACTCTAATGCAAACGCGGAAGCACTTAGGAAATTACATGTCTACATTCACTTAACTGCCGAAATTCTACAGTTCAAGAGGAAAACATTGTAAGAAGCTGGCTATATCGCAAAAGCGTGGAGTCTTGAAGCCTTCTGGGGCTTTTAAAGAAATATTACATTTTAGCACGTACATGGAAGTGTTATATGTACAATTTCGAGGTGCATATGTAAACAGTGATTCAAAAAAAATCCTAGAAGAGTTTTTCTTGCACGGTGCTAACAGTTTTTAAAGTTTATAAACTTACCAAAATAATTACTTCAAGAAAACAATTACAATGTCCGGGTCATACGGAGAACTCGACATTAATTAATTAATTTCAGCGTAAAAATTAATCGAAACGTCGATATTATCCATGTTTGACTAAATTTCCTGGCCTTCCCTCCGCTAATGTTTCTGTTCGTTTTCTTTTATTTTGACTGTAAATACCCCTTTTACAATCAATAAAGTCTGCTCTTCGAAGAATTCTGTATTGTAATCAGAGTCTCCATATTGAAGAAGTCTGGAGAATGGCGAATTCAAAAAAGAAGCTTATCGAAATAACGACCTAAGATATTAGTGATAAAGTGTGGGGGCGGGGGGGGGGGGTCTACAATCGAAAAAAATTATCTGTCCTTTACCATATGGCATTTTTTAATTTAATCATTTATATACATGTACAACTGCAGGGGAGTATGATTAAACCATCTCGCATCGACTTTTTTTTTCTTTTTATGGAATTCAATATCAACAATGCCGATAGAGCGAATCAGCCGTAGACTCGAAAATTATTGAGTGCATTTTAATGATGAATAGTAAATGAACCAAAGAATTTATCCAATATTATTGTAATAATATCACAGAGCAATATATTTTTAGCGTGCTCTGTTTTTTTTTTTTTAAGATGAAAGTTTTAAAATAATTCAACATGTGTTTTTCTTAATTACAATGAATTACTGAAGTCATTGGAATAATAACACTCGAAATATTGAAAGAAGAAATGAGCACGTTTTTAATTGATTTATTGATGAAAATACGAAAAAAAATTCCATAGCCTGGGTTCGAACCAGGAACCTTCTGCTCACCGTGTCGACGGTAAAAACCAGGAACCTTCTGGGTTAATTGATTTGTTTGTTACTTTTATTTCGTAAAGGAAGAAAAAAACTGAACAGTTCTATGATTTGATATAAACTGAATTTCAATGTATAATGAAGTTGGATAAAGTTTTTCGGTTCAATAAGACTTATCATTAAAATGCACAGTCATCATTATACATATTCAATTTTTTATATACCGAGTGGTCTAGTTAATTTTTAAAAATATTTTTTCGGGTTTGAAATTCGATTGAAAGTATGTCCAAAAAGTTTATAATATTGAAATAAATTAGATGTGCTTTCATTTAAACAAAATAATTATATTTAAAATTGGATTTTATTAGCTTTATAGAAACACAGTTTCATAAATAGTAATACATGTAAAAATAAACAGCTATCAGTTTTTTATAATTATTTTAATAATTATTTTGTAAAATGAAATGTATTCAGAAAGTTTATAATATTGATAAAACTGTCCATAAAGTTTATAATAAATAAAATTAATATTTTGTTGCATTGCCTCGATGTTTTAATAATGCACAAATTCTTTTGGGCATACTTTCTACTAACTTTTGACACAATTCTACACTAATATTTTTTACTTCATCAATTAACTGCTTTTTGTTGTAGGTCGCATTTTTTCGATTTGAATTTTCATTAAATATCACAGATTTTCAATTGGATTTACGTTTGGTGATTTACCTGGCCAATTCATTGCTTCTATTGCATGCGCTTTCATCCATTCTTTAACTGTCTTTGCTGTATGGCAAGGGACATTGTCTTGTTGAAAGATATACTCTTCATCTTCAAATTGATCTTCCAAGATTTCTGTATAAAGCACTGCATTGACATTTCATTAACGATGCAAAGTTTTACCACACCTTTATGAGAAAACCATCCCCAGATCATGAGTTTCTCGGATGTTTTTTCCAATCGTCCATTGAAAATTGGACGTATTTTTGGTCCATTCCATTCGTTTTTGGTTTTGTAGCTTTGTCAAGAATGTTTTCAGTATTCCTTTAATTTGTATACTGGTGTCCACAGTTTCTGGCTTTTGTTGTTTAAATTGTCAAGAATGGTTTCTTTTTACGGTGAACTGATTGGAATCCCAGGTTTTTAAAGTAATTATGGACGATTGTCTTGCAAATAGTTTTTTCGTAACATGAGAAAAGACTGCTCTTAGGTCACGAATAGAAGATCGTCTGTTTTTTGTTACCAGTCGTTTTAAAGTGTTCATGTCTCTTTTGCTAGCTTTTTTTGGGCCTTACACTACGGAGTTTTCACTTTTGCTGAACCACATTGTTTAAATCTTCTGAAAACATTTGACACAGCTCCTTGACAACGTGACATTTTATGAGCAATTTGGGTTTGTGTCATTCCAGCTTCATTAAAAGCCTATGATTTTGTTTTTTTTGATCAGAAGATAGGTGACTGTTTTCTCCATGATGACCTTTTAAACAAACTTACTACAATCACACTTATTTAAGTTATACTCATTGTAATAATGGGCATGAGGAATTACCGCAAAATAATTTTTTTAATTATTTTCATAAAAAAAATTATTATAAACTTTATATTTTAACTTTATATTTTAAATGAAGATTTTTCAATATTATAAACATTCTGGACACATTTCATTTTACAAAATAATTATTAAAATAATTATAAACAAGGGATAGCGGTACAAGTATTTATTTTTACAAGTATTATTATTTATGAAACTGTGTTTCTATAAAGCTAATAAAATCTAATTTTGAGCAGTTAGTTTATTTATAATTATTTTGTTTAAATGAAAGCACATCTAATTTATTTCAATATTATAAACTTTTTGGACAGACTGTAATTTAACGATTACTTTTATATTGCCAACACAAGAGTGTTCGTAGAATGATCGTAAGCATTCGCCATCTGCCGAGAGATTTTAGGTTCAGGAAAAATATTGAAATAAAAATATTACTTGGAAGATGAATAAATCATAAATAAAAAAATAACAGTGGCATAGAGAGAAAGCTTAGGCATAATTTTTTATTTAAAAAATAGACTCTAGGATTCTTCATATATCTTTCTTCCTTTTACATGAATTTTAACTTTCTGAGGAGGATAAGTGTAATGATACATCCGTATATCACAGACGCTTTGCGCTTATGTATCGCCGGTTTTTTTCCCCTAAAATATTAGTACATAGACTGATTAGAAACGTAAGATAGAAAGCTTTGTGGATATGCCAAATAAAAAAATCCTCTGAAAATTAAAAATCATATGAATGACAATATTTGTTTTCTCTGACATTGAAATTGTTTTATGCAGAAATGCAGTGGACTCATTTACAAGAGGATATAAACGATTACGTGGACAAGGCCGCGTCTTGATTTAATTTTTCAAGTCCATTTCTCGAATGTAATTACATTATTTCCACAAAATACACAGTGAGCGGGCAAACATGAATGATGGAAAATTTTAATGGGACTCCCACGCAAAATAGAACCTACCTGGATCTAACTCATAGAATTAACAGGGGGCCATCTAACCTTTCTGTAAGTGCTTCATAATTGAAGAAAATGCCATTACCACGATATGTAAATATGATGCTCTTAGGAACTTTGATCATGGATATATAACACTGGTCAACAAAATTTAAGATTTTTTTGTTCACGGATTGAAAATGGATGATTTTGGTAGAACTTTTTTCTGCTGATTATGGAAATTTGAAATTTCTCTAGCACGCACAAATTTTGAGATAAAGCGAACTGAAATTCGGTATTGGCCAATATATATAGTATATTTGAAGGTCATAGGGATTATTTTAGGCACACAGAGCAGGTGCGTCAAGTACTACTGTTTCATTTGTGAGTGTGATAGCCGGGCAAAAGATTTCTACTACAGCACAAAGGATTGTATATATCGCCAAAATTTGACTCCTCGGCAAATGAATGTCGAAAATAAACATTTAGTCGAAATTGAGAAAAGCCTGCTGCAACTAAATTTAGTGAAAAACTTCGTAAAGGCAATGGACTGACAGGGCGCAATATTCCAGCACCTGAAATAGAAAACAGAAATGAAGGCATTTTTGTCGGCCCTTAAGTCAGGGAGCTAATGGCTGATAATGAGTTTGAAACTGCATTGAACCCAGTGGAACTAACAGCCTGGAAATCTCTGAAGGTTTAACGCATGGATTCTTGGGAAAGAATAAGGAACCCAACTAAAGCGGCGTACCAGGGAAAATGGACCCCTAACTATTGGACCTTCCAGATGCCACATGCAAAAGAAAGTCCTCGGCAAAAAGGTTCTAATATGCTGAAAGCTGAACGTTTAACTGTTTGCCGTCTAATTCAAAACATATTTCAAATTACTTAACATGAGATAGTGTTTTACGTAATATGCACATCTTGCGAATTAGGCATAGGAATTGGAAATACTTAATATGGGGATTTCTAAAAAATGGTGCTTGATAGAAAAATTTTGTTTTCATTTTTGTAATTAACATTAAAAATACTATAAAAACACCTAATTTGGTTCCGTGAGCATTTATGCTTTTATGCATTTATGCTTCAGAGTCTCCAATGCCATTTGTGCTTTTACCATTTAATTTCTTTTACTCGTAATAGACAAATTGCTCGAATATTTTTGAAGAATGAGCACAAATTAATATTTATTTAAAGTGTTCGATTCTTTTAAATTAACATGCTCGCTCTTCTTCTCAAAATACAAAATTAAATGCCAGAATTTTATTACGTGAATGAGCAGCGCTAATCGTTTGCTTAAGTAGTATGTTCTGTGCAATCGCAATATAGACAATCCTATTGAAAATTCAGTTACAATCCGAAATTGAAGGTGACAATTTTTGTACATCAAAAAATAACGAACGTGTTTCTTAGGATGTCTATAATTAGTGATTTCCTACGTTTTTGGTGGTGAGTTTTTGTTGAAAAGAACTAAATTCCTTTCGAATGTGTCCGCTATACGACAATTCTTCTAAGTTATAAAGTGCATAAAACATTCAGACACCACCAATGAATCGAACTTTAATCGAGCGGGTATAAAAGTTACACTGTAAGAAACAGAAACTCCCAGTGCTGCTACTTTTTTGTTTCATTTTCTTTCGATATTTGATGAAACATGCTTCATATATTGTTTTAAAATCGTCTTCCCATGTTAAAGAATAGAGAATCGTGACTTGCGATCGCGAAGGCACACTTCTCAAATTTGACGCAGCAGAATTGTGGCCAGCCCTAGAAAATTACTTTGTGTTTTACCCATTTTCGAAACTGTAAAATTTGAAATGTTGAACATTTTGTCGCTTGCACGATGGGGGATTTCCAATCTCCAGTAATTGCTTTAGCCTGGAAATCAAACGTTAATTATTGGACATCGTAAAAAGCACCCATAAAGTTGTAATTGTTTGGTAACGATCGTTATCGCCATTATCAGAAGTGGGTGTTGCTGAGGAGGGGGTAGGCGAGGGAAAGATGACTCCTCCATGAATTCATTTACACTTACCATCGATGGTGGGGAGAGGGCATTTTACGAGGCGGCCACCTGTGCCAAGTTGTACGTGGTGGCCACGGCCACTGTCCACAAGAGTGCCAACACTCTTTGACTACGTAAGATTCCTGCTCGTCGGTCTGGCGTTGATGGTGATGATGTCTGATGAAGATGATGGTTACAAGTGCCTCTAATCGATAATCCGAGCTTGGCGATGGCGATTATTTCAGAAGAGGAGAAAACGGGAGTAAAGCGGGACTCTTGCCTTCCCCTATTTTTGGTCATCTTCGTAGACTCCAGTTACCTAATGCCTTGTGCTTAATGCGAACAAGATTAGCGGGATTGGAAGCTATATAAGTGTAACTATGGAAACAAACCTCGTAGCCACAAGCGAATGTCGGATCGACACTTTTGATGGGCAATTGTCCTTTTGTATGGTTTGAATGCTTGTCCATGTGGTGGGGAAATATAAGCCATGCAAATTAAGTGAAGCAAATAAAAAACTTATTAAAACCTATGGAACACTTCCAAAGTAAGGACTCGAAAAGAAGAATACTACATATCCACAATAGCATTTACTAAATCCATATGCATGTACATTTCGACCAGTAAGGTCATGACATGTCGTTACAAGTTGTTAGATGTTGGCCTTGGAAATTACCAGTGGTACCATACAGGTATCATTAGCAGAGGTATCACTCAATCAAATTCCACCATCATGGAACTTATTAATTAGTCTTTATATTCGTTCAGAACACGTCGATACTAATGTGGATATGCGGTCTCCTTCTTTTCAAGGCTTTACAAGCCAAATTAATTTTTTACATTCGCAAATTCACCATTTGAAATTCACCTTAAATTTTTTCAAAACTTCTTTTAACTTTTCTAGTTTTCTTACTATTGTATGGATTCCTTCCTGTCTATACCAAATATTCACAGGGAAAATCTTTCAGTTTCTTTAACTCTTACAGTTTCTTCTTCGGATGGATTTTATTTTGATTTGTTCGTCCATTATATCTCACTATTTGAAGTTATTAGATAAAAAGTGATTGAATTATAATAACTATCTTCCTAAATTCTAAATTAAGATGAAAAAATGATAAGAAAAACTTCGCGAACTAGATTCGAACCAGGGACCAGGAATATTTATCTAGCTCTTTGCGTCTACCAACTGAGCCAAATTTTTTCCTTTCTTTGTCAAGTTAATTTAATTCCTAAGTTGAAGCATAGTTCTAGATTCCATTCTTTCATTTTATTCCTAGGTTCTGTCCACAATTGTTAGAATTTGAATTGCAACACAATTTATTCACATAATTAGTGATATTCACATATTTTATGGAAAGAGTATACGATTGTAATCTTTGCTGTTTATGTGTTTTCGATAATAAATAATGACTTGTCTTTCCATAAAACCCCAACAATATGTCAAATTAGTCCATGAAACGACAACCAGAACCCTCCATTGTCATTTTTGCTTTTACCATTTAGTGATCTTTATGCCTTATCTTAGCATTGAAAATTTCCAATGGTACCAAAATGATAGCATTTTTACAGGTGCCACTAAATCAAATTCTACCATCTTCGAACTTATTAACTACTCTCATATATTCGTTCATGACATGTCTTTCCAAGTTGTTTATATATTATAAGTTGTATCTTAGCATTGAACATTTCCAACGGTACCACATTGGTATCATTAGAAGAAGTACCACTGAATCAAATTCGACCATCATCGAACTGTAGTTATCGATTGTCAAAAACATACTTTATATTCGCTCATAGCTCGTCGTTACGAGTTGTTTGATGTATAAGGGTCGTAGAAATGAAAACGAAAATTTGTGTGGGGAAAAAAAGACGACGTGTAGAATCGTAAGTTTTTGTTTTCACCAATTGCGAAACCCCGCGTGCAAATTGAACAATAGGTTGCATCACGTGATAAAGAACGATAGGTCGCACTTGAAGCTCTGCGAGTGATCGCTTCGTCCAAACAACAAAATGGAGTCAACGAAACAGGAACAGAGAGCAGTAATTCGTTTTTTGATCGCAAAGGCCCAATTTTACTGGACTTTCTTGAAAAAAGCACCGCAGTTAACGTAGCACGATATGGGGAAACATTGAAGGCACTGCGCGCGGCCATCAAATGCAAGCGTCCTGGACTTCTTACAGAAGGAGTGCTTCTTCTCCACGACAACGCGCGTCCTCACACCTTGAAAGCAACGGTAGACCTCATCAAAAAGTTCAACTGGGAAGCAATGCAGCATCCACCATACAGCCCCATGTGACTTTCACGTGTTTGGGGATCTCAAGAAACAGTCGGACGATGAAGTGAAGGAAGGGGTTTTGGAATGGTTCCACACGCAACCGAAAGACTTCTTCCATAAAGGAATTGCACGCCTTGTTACACAGTGGGATAAATGCCTTAACGCATTTGGAGAGTATTTTTAAATTCCTTGTATACACTTTGGATAAAATAAATAATTTTCGTTTTCATTTGTACGACCTTTATATTAATTGCTATATATTCGCCTTGAAAATTTTAGGGGATATCCTAATGATACCATTAAAACACGTGACATGGCATCGGTTTCAACCATCTTCGTGCGCTGAAACAGATTGGTGAAAGCAATATTTAATAACGTTATATTCGCTCATAGCTTGTCGTTTAAGAGTTTTTTGATGTATCATTTACAATGTACTATATCTTAGCATTAAAAACCTATTGGAGTTACCAGAATAATACCTTAGAGCATGTGCTATTGTACCAATTTCGAACATCTTCGAAATGGTTCGTGTGATGAACCATATTTATCGATTGGCGAAAAAATACTTTGAAAATCTTTCATACTCTTCGAGAAGATCGAATTACAGAGGGACAGAAAGTAGCATAAAGCACCTTTCGATACTTAATAATAAATTTCATCATGCAAAAATAATGGACGTTCTTCCTTAGAATGTCTATAACTCGTGACTGCCTACGTTCTTTGGTGCTATGTTTTCATTGACGAGAACTAAATTCCTTTCGATGATAGTGTCGAAATGTTTGCCATAGACAACATGCTATTAAGCTATAAAGTGCACTACAAATTGTAATTTTAATCGTACGGGTATATTAATTGCACCGTTGGAAACAGAGAAGAGTGTGTCGCTACATTTTCTGTCGAAATTCGCCTGTAAAGAAAGTTTTAAAATCGTTTTCCCACATTAAACTGGAGATTCGCGTTCGGGGATCGCGAAGACACGCTTCCCAAATTTCTGCTTATGCTCTTATTATCTTAAGATCTTTATACCTCTAAATAGAATGCATTACAGTACAAAGAAGTATTGTAAATGTGATTTTTGTTAACCTATTTAGTTGCGTGCTTTAAGGCACGTACAGTCTACTTTCGATTAGCAAGGTTGCAGATTATAACAGATTTTGTAAATTATCAATGTCATCATCTAGTCGATCCATATTAGTTTATTTTAATTCATTTAATTAATTTTATTTACTTTTTATTTTATTTTATTCTATTTTATTTTCTTCATTAATATTTATATACTTTTGTCCAATTAAAATTTCCTCAATTTAAAATTTTTATACCCGATTGGTTATTTCCCTTCCTCATTTCATATTGTGTAATTTGAACATTGTTCTTTGACTTCAGTGTCATAAATCATCTTGATTCTGAAAATGTAGATAATCGTTAATAAATTTCTATATGCGCCCCATTCTTCTCACGAAGGACATATTAACGATAGTCAATATCCCTGTCCATGTCCTTCTTAACATAGTTATTTTTGAAGTTTTTCGATTTTAATTTTTTGTAAATATTTACTTGTTCTCTGAAAAGAAAAAGCTAGCAGTAATGTAAACTTTGCTAATGACCTATTAATATTTTGTAACCACATTTTGTAAGTTTGTAATAAAGTTTTGATATTGTCGAACATCCTGTAAAACCGTCAATTACAGGGTGTCCCGGAAGGAAAGGTCACCGTCAATTTCGTGTGGCTATAGAATAAGTTTTTATTGTAAGCCAAAAACAGTTTATATATACATGTGGTTTATGAGATACAGTTAGTCTTCTTTCAGATGTAATGTAGGCACTGGGTAATATGCCATTTTCACGTAAGTTTTTAAACACGTTTGATAATAACCTTCTGTCTGGAATCCGACGTTACATTAAAACGGCGAACTCAAAATCTGTAATTCAATATCCCCACCGGAGACCTCACACGTCGGCCAGCTGGCCATACAGGCTCCGGCCAGGGCTCTCTGTAAATCAATTCTAAAGAAATAAAGAAAAAAAGAAATTATGCAAAATTATGCATTTAAGAAATTATTCTTGCGGGAGTACTCTCATCACAAAAACCATAAACATAAATCATATCTGCATATTCGACATTAAAGAAAACGTACGGCATTTTTCAAATTTGTCAAAATTAGCAGGACAGATGACAAACTGAGTTTAACGATACTTTTACATTTACACAACTGAAGCAGCGCTACATTATGATGAAATCAACATGAAGCGCCACAGTTAAGTTATTTACTCTAAATTAAGGCTTAACCAATAACTGTATCTCAGATCCATTAATAAAACACTACATTAATTCATTCTTTACCCAAACGACATCCTGGTTTAACCATTCTATAATATACCCATTCTCTATATGGGCGCGACGATTCTTTACATTTTAAACCCTTAAGAGGATATGCAAACTTTTCTACGCGATTATTTAAATTTAAAAACTGAGTGAATTTATTAATAATTGTTATGATGCAAATACAATAATCCCTCCATTTATGCGAAATCACCTTAACGCGGCTGAATATTTTTTTCTTTAATTTTATACAACCCACTTTTTTTTTTAATGAAATATGTGCCATCCTTTCGCCCACATAAACAAAGTTGTTGATAATAGTAGATTGAAATTTATCTAGCGAGAGTAATTTTAGTAGATAATAGTAAAGCCGTATGCTTTGTAATTCCATACTTTTCTTTAAACAAATAAATGATACATCAAAAATATGTTTTTTTGTTATAGTCCACCTCTTATACAAACGTACAGTACCTTTAAATAAGGCTTTACTATCCTAGGAGAAGTAAAATGCTTGAGATTATGGAACAGGTCTCCATTTATGTGCTGTTTTCATAGAACCAATTAACCGCGTAAAAAGAGGTTTACTATAATTGCATTTGTGCATAATAGAGTACGTGGATACCAAGTTTGACTGACCCCTGTTGACATGTACTTTTTCAACTACTATCAAAACTACTGCTGCCATCATCATCATCATCATCATTCTAATATCATTATCAATTTTATAAGGCCAATAGAATAAGATCCCTTATTGCCGGTTTGTTTATTATCGAACCGTTTATCGATTCGTCCTCATTTTTTTCCCCTTACTCACACTCATTTAGTTGTCCACGAGAGGAGCGGGGTTTATTTTATTTATCTTATTTTATAGCCGGAAGCTGAGCGTTATTTACGCGCCGTTAACCTGTTCTTCCGGAAGTAATGTCGAAGTTTCCTAAATGATGAAAGGTGTGCGAAACGAGAAATAGTTTAAAAATCTTAACGGGAAAATCGATTGCCTACAGTTGGCGACAAAACAGCAAATAAAAATTGACAACATTATTTTTGTTCCTTTCCCCTCCGCTCCTCCCATCAGCCGTTTTGTAATATCATTTTGCAGGAAATAAAAATGAACGAGGAATAGAAAGAAGAAAAGAAAGAGAGAAAGAATGAATGAATGAGAGGCCATGTGGACTAAATGTTTGAAAATGTTTTTCTTTCTTTTTTAATTTTTGCCCTGTTCGGTTTTCTCCTCGACTCCGGGAACCAATTTTACACAAAAGAAAGGAAGAAAATTAGCATTTTATGGAGTTATAAGTTGGTTTGATTCTAATTTTTGACAATGGGCAAGGCTAAATATCCGCGGGAAACTTGACTGGGGGATGGGAGAGTGAAGAAAACGGAAAAGAGATTGAGAGAGAAAATCGTCCACATTTCCCCCCTTTGTGATGTTAAATACCAACTGCTGCAACCGTAGAGAGAAAGAGAGAGAAAGAGAGAGAGAGAATGAGATAGAGTGAAAGAGAGAGAAGTCTTTTGGTGGCTGTGCGACACAAGGACACGAATTGAGACCGAAAGCCCATTAAAAGTAGGAAAGCAGTGTGAGGCCCGCGACATTTGCTTCCCGACGAGCGCCCATATAAATGCAAGCATCACAACATATTGCCCGCACATGTTCATATTTGTAAAGTTTATTTTATGCTCCATCAAATGAGAATTGTATCATAATGTAAAAGTTTAATAGCCGCTTGCAGCTGAAGTTTGCCTCTCATAAAAGTGCAAATTGTCCAAGTCCGGGGAAAATTGCTAGAAAAGTTGGGTTTGCAGCGCCGGCCATTAGGAGGGACCAGCGGGGGCGTTTTGGCTCGGTCGGTGATCGCCACGATTTTCAAAATTAAAATTATTCACATCCTCCTCCTCCCCATAAGACACACACATACACACTCACTCGCTAACGTTTTACTACGATCTGTCTTAATAAGCAGCCAGATTTTTGGCAAGATTCTTTTTTAATTTCTCTTTAAAAACTGGTTCGTGAAAATTTTTTTTATTGCTCATCATTATTTTGGATGACGCGTTTTGGATTCAAAAATTGTATAATAACGGGAATTGTGTAAAAGCCGTTAAGAGGAACTCGCTCATTTACTTTATGCGCAAGTAAATGGACTTCATTCAAAGGCCAATAAAAAGTATATTCTTAAAAATATAGCTTTGAGTTTGTTTTAAATTATTATTATTATTATTATTATTATTATTATTATTATTATTATTATTATTATTATTATATGATTTAATCTTTTAATTAGTAAATTTACAATTTTACATGCTTACACGTAACTTAAAGAATTATTTTAGCAATTTGGATGAAAAAGTATTTTTTAAATTATTAATTACAGCTGTAAATTACTATTTCTGAATATGACCATGGAAGAATAGATATTCTTCCATGATATGACACAGTACTGAAAAGTCACCTGACCATGCAACAATGTAACTAACCTTCATTGTCTCTATCATGAAGTTTAATAATCAACGCTTTTTCGTTTGTTGGAAACAATGAAGATTTGGACTGTGACTTTTCAGTGCCGGGGCCTGTCTCTTTCTCGGCTGCGCATTGTCATATACACTGAGTGGCAAAAAAAAAAAGTCGCCGTCTAGATTTTAAATTACAGATACTTAGCGCCACTGATCGGCTCGTTTACTACATTGATTTGCATATTTTTGCATACAACACATCTACTAGGTATAAAAGATGTTGTGCTCTGTAGCTTATCACTTTATAACCATGTCTGAAGGTGTTGCACGCGGTCGTGTAAGTGATATCAATGCGTTTCAGAAGGGCCAAATTGTTGGTGTGCATCAAGCCAAAAAATCAATTAGGGACATTGCTGAAATTACTGGAATCGGATTAAGAACTGTGCAGCGCATTATAAAAACCTGGAAAGACAGTGGCAATTCTTCAATTCGCGGAGTAAATGTGGCCGGAAGAAAATTTTGACTGATCGTGACCGGAGATCTCTGAAACGACTGGTGAAGTGTAATCGCAAAAAATCAACAGCAGAATTCACGGCAATGTTTAAAAATGAAAGTGAAAACATTTCCAGTCGCACAATGCGGCATGAGCTGAAAGGAATTGGACTGAACAGTTGCGTGGCAATAAAGAAACCACTTGTCAGTGGGATTAACCGGAAAAAACGACTGCAGTTTGCAAGGGAGCATAAAAAATGGAGTGTAGCGCAGTGGAAAAAGATCATGTGGTCCGATGAGTCAAGATTTACTCTGTTCCAGAGTGATGAGCGAATTAGGGTCAGGAGGGAACCACATGAAGCTATGCCAAATACCCACTGTTCAAGCCTGTGGAGGAAGTGTTATTATCTGAGGTTGCTTCAACTGGTCTGGTCTAGGCTCAGCAACCTTATGCAACAACAAAATGAAGTCAACTGATTACTTAAATCTTTTGAATGACCAAGTCCAATGGGTTTTTTTCTTCCCTGGCGAAACAGGCATATTCCAGGACGACAATGCAAAGATTCACTGAGCGCGAATTATGAAGGAGTGCTTCGAAGAGCATGAAGGATCATTTTTCCACATGGATTGGCCACCACAGAGTCCAGATCTTAATCCTATTGACAATCTATGGGATGTACTGTAGAAGACTCTACGAGGTGGAGCAATTCTTCCGTCATCCACACGAGATCTCGGGGGGAAAAATGCTGCAGTATTGGACTAAAATCGGGACTGAAAGACTGCACAACCTTGTGGTAACAATGCCTCAAAGAATGCGCGCTGTAATAAAAGCTAAAGGGGGTCCAATGAAGTACTAGAGTAAGCAAGTTTTTTTTGGCCAGGCAGTGTATATAGCGGAATAAACTGTTAACTTTCTTAATTGTTAACTTCTTAGTGTAAGAAAAATTCGAAATTCTAACTTAAATCTATATTTAGTTACAAAATATTAATAAATTAAGGTACAAAATGCTTAATATATAGAAGTACATATTTTAAGCAAATTTACTATTTCAAAGAAGAAAAAAAAAAAAACAAAGTTGCCCCCCCCCCCTGGGTTGACTTTCCTTCCGGCAATGATCCAAATGTACGATCAAATTAAATTGTTAATTTTCGAAATTTATGATAGCCTTTTATTTTAAAGTTTCAGATCAGTTCGAAATCGAATCAGCCATTCAATGTCTGGAAATGGCGTACAGATAGACGGACAATCGATATTTTTTTCATTTTGACGAGACGCTATAAAAATGGAAGCATAAAATTTTTGAGGATTGCTGCAGGATATTTTTGCAGGAAAATCATTTTCACTTATGATCTTTAATTCGTTCAAATTCATTCTCTGAAATTATAGTGTGAGAGAGTATCCTCAATTTTGCGTAAACTTCAAGCAGTCTATTGTAAATGTTATTCCTTTAGAATTCGTTTATTAAAGTAAAAATTTCAAAGTTAGGAGCATTGTTAATAAATAAATCTTAAGTTTACAGAATTTACTTTTATTTAAGCCATTAGTAATTTAATGGGTTATTGTTTATTGTTATATATTTTTATTATCTGCCAGCTAATTGAATGGCTATTAAATTCAGTTCATTAGAATAGAAGCTACGTGGTTTTATCGTTTTGCATTATCTTATAGAAACGGAAATTTCCATCCAGGGGTCGTCCATAAATTACGAAACGCCTGAAGGGGAAGGGGGTGTTTTGGACAGCGCTACAGCGTTACGGAGCGTTACAGAGAATAGGGATATCAGGTCTGGCGTTACGTAACGCTTCTTTTGACATTTATTTGAGATTAAATTTGATGAATGGTTAAATTTATTAAACAAAGATCCGTGTAGTAGAAAAGTTTATTTCTTATTCAAATTTTAAATAAAGAATAATTATTCATCACAATGTCTATTTAATTGCTTCATAACTATTACAAGTACGAAATCCTTTGTCCGAAATTCTAAAAACCGAAAAGTTCTAAAAACCGCATTTTTGTGGACGGTCGAGTGTCAGTTATAAAGATTTATTGCGGTGACCTTTAAATTAGTGTTCCCCTAACTTTTCCGCAAGATAACGGCCGGCTCGGTTGCATTCATACTATGAAGTTTTAAATATTGTAGAATCATGGTCACCCGTAGCTGAAGGATTTTCGTGAATGCATGAATACAGCCAGGCTAGCAGTAATCTTCGAGCTTCTCGCATTACATAGCGTTAGTATACATGTAGATTGAACATGCATTTGCTGTTATACTGCAATTCCGACACCACATTTTTCAGTAAAACACCGCTTAGATACACTAAAGTCAAGTTTCTGCAATAATTTCACTGCATGCATCAATGATAATGCTTTTTCCTCTGTAGTTCTATTTGGCATTTGCATATAAAGTCAAACTAAAGAGCACGAAAAAAAATGCGAATAGTGCTGTAACTTTCCGAAATCCTAAAAAATTCCGAAATCTAAAGCACATCTTCCCCGAAAAATTTCGGGTAAGAGATTATACGCTGCATTATAATTTATGATATCCAGGCATACTGTATTTGCCTCAAAGAGCCGTAATAGACTTTCTCTATGAAGATTTTGATAAATAACTTTAAAAGGTACCAAATTTCTTCGCAACTCGGCTTGTATGCCACCTATCTCCACGAAACTTGGACGTTTTATTGGGGATACATAGCCCGTTAATCCTTCAAATTTATGCGGATGTACATTCATCAATTTCGGAGATAGGTTCTCAGAATCGCGTTTTCGGTAGTTTTTCAACTCAAAACTGAAATCAGTCGATATGAAGCAACTCTCATTAAGGTGTCATGAATGAATATAACGAATAATTAATGAAGGTCGAAATTGGTTCACTTGTAGGTGTTTTACTGATTCCATTATAATACTTTGAGAATTTTCAATGCTAATACAAGGCTTGAATTACATCAAACAACTCGTAACGACGTGTCATAAATAAAAAAAAAATATAAGACAGGCTGTGCTAATACTTCACTATGAACATTTCAGTTACTGTGAAACTTGCTAATACAAATTTTTTTTATCATTTGAGCTCATATATACTGTACATTGCAGGAATGTAGATAAATGATGACTTTGATTCTATTCCTTCCATGATGCACGGTTCATAGGTTCCTCAATTGTTGCTGATTACAGGCCAATGCACGCCTCTTGCTGGAAGCCTGATATCATTTGGAAGGTCGTTTTCTTTTCAAACCAGTGCTCTGAAGATTTTTGCATTATCCCATTGGTCATTAAATGGTTATCTTTTAAGCCCACAAGTGTCAAAAATTTAATTTGATTCTGTAACTTAACTACAATTTCTAATAAAACAAATTGAGGATTATGCGGTTTTTGAAAATGCAGAAGGGGGGGGGGGTTGAGAGTAGCGTTACGTAATTATCGAGAGGGGAGGTCTGAACGTGCGTTACAAGAAGGAGGAAGGAGTTAAAAAAGAGCCGGTTATGCTTTACGTAATTTATGGACGCTCCTCCCAGTTGAAATATTATTTAAACTCTCAAAAAGATACAATCTTAGTACTCCTTTCCTCAATCTTGTCACATAGTCTTTGGTCTCCATTTTCCAATTTTTAACATGCTTTCATCACTCATTCCTTTAGTATGCCCCAAAGCATCTCATAGAATTACACATCCCTTCTATTGCATTTATTTTTATTCCATATATCTGTTATATTACCATTCAGCATATCTAAATGATGAATTTAGGTTCTATTTAAATACATGTATAAGGAAATACCCCATTTAAGAACTAACATGGTCTGGCGAAGATCTGATGATGGAGAAAGTTTATTAAATGAACACAAGGTTAATTTCTAAACACATTTCTCTATTTTTGTCGAAATTGAGACGGCATATTTTCGCTTCATTTTGTTTATAATAAATGAACGATTTCTCACTTAATTTGAGACTTAAATGATAAATCAAATTTCAATTACTAATCCAATTGGGGAATTGTAAAATTCTAAATTGTTTAAATCATTTAAAGTTCGCTTTTTTGATTGTATAATTGAAGTTGGAAAAATCATATTTTCATTGTTTCAATAAAAAACAAAAAAAAAAAACCCCAAAAAAAAAAAAAAAAATAAAAAAAACAATGATTTTTAAGTGACGTTTTTTTTTTAAAAAAAGGCTAATGATAGATTAAAATGATCTTACGTTTGCGCTTTTTATGTTAAAATATGCAAGTTTTTACTGTAAAAATATATGATTAAATTCGTGGTACATTCTTTTAATTTTAAACTGTGAGCCTCGCAAATTCTTCGGAACGACCTGTCTCTGTCGCGAATTGTTTTGTAATGAAATTTCTGTACCCCATGAGAAATTTAGATAGAGAAGAATAATATAAAATTCAATTTACAGACATATTTCGATTTATGTAGTTTTCAACTTTACGTCACCTTTTTAAGAGATTGATGAAAAAAATAAACCCCAGCCTTAGTCGAATTATCCGTCTATACGTCAGTTTCAGAGAATATATTTAAAAACATAAGAAAATAAAAAAAACAACTAAAACCAACAGTAAAGTAGAAAATCATATAAAATACATGAAAATATGTACAAATCATGTATTAAAATAGATAAAAGCTAACGTGTTTATGTGTTAGCTTTATTTTTATTTAAATGTTTAAAATACTGTTCAATTTAATAGCGGCCCAAAGTCTTTTTTTAAATAAATTTTAATCAATTTTTTATGGGTTTTCTTTTGTGTTACGTAATTTTTCGAGTTACGTCGCATCCATGGTCGCATCCAGGTTCTGAACCAATTACCAAAATAAGTCGAGGTATGAGGTTCACCGAATTCATCCGGGCAATAAATAATATCCGTTTTAAATATGCAGAAATTTCTTTACTTCCACCAAAGAATTCTCAAAAATGGCTTTTCATCTTTACCCGATTCTGCTTAGTAAGGTTTTCTTTTTATTCTGTTCGTTTTTCTTTGTTTTCTTTTAAATAGTTATATAATCTAATATCTTGCTTGATTGTTTTAAAACATAATTAAGACTTTTTATAACAACAAAATTTGATGAATTGCATCTTTTGGGTAAATTGTTCTAATTTATCTATGCACAAACGTAAAATGTTAATTAAGAATTTCAGAATTAAAAACTTAACATAAATATTAATTAGGAAATATTAATTAAGGAAAAATAATGTAAAGATTAAAAACAGAGGCAATTTATCTCTGAGTTCAAGAGAATAAATTATTAAATAGTTTCATGGTATTTAAGAAAGAATGCGTTAAAATTGAACGACTCAACAGAGAAGAAAGATATGATGTAGCGTGCCGCAGAATAAACAGCATAGTAGAGGCAATCATAGAAGGTACAAGAATAATTTAACTAATCTCTCGAAGGGATGAATGGCGAGAGGATAGTGGAGGAACAGGATATTATTCGTACGTGGGAAGTATATTTACAAACTCTTTATGACACGCAAAAGGAAGACTGCAAACATCGTACTTCAAAACATGAAAAGTGTGGATGAAGATGCATGTGGTATGGACATTCTTCCTGCAGATGTTGAAAAGGCGCTGAATGAAATGAAGAACAAAGAACAGGTGTAGACGATATACCTGTAAAGCTTTTGAGGACCATGGATGACACTGGAATAAAAGAATTGGCCCAGTTATGTAATGAAATCTACGAAACCGGACAATGGCCGAAGGATTTCCGGAAGACAATTATGATACCGCTGGAGAAAAAAGCAAATGAAGAGATACGAAGACATCAGGACCATTAGTTTGATTTTCTATGCAATCTTTTTTTTCTCCAGAAGATTATACTCGAAGCTGGACGTGCACATTGAAAACACCCAGTTCGGTTTCAGAAGTAGCGTGGGAACAAGAGACGCCATTGGACTCTTAAGAATCATTGGAGAACGGTATCTAGAAAAGGAAAGAGAAATTAACATTTGCTTTGTGGATTTAGAAAAAGAATTCGACAGAGGACAATGGAATACTTTTATGGCTATTTTGAAAAGAAAAGGCATCCATGGAAGGGTAGACGACTGATTCAAAATCTATATATCATCTGGAATGCTGAAAGTTAACATCAGGAAACACAGGACATCAAAATAGGAAAGGAGTGAGGCAAGGATGCTGTCTTTCACCAACACTTTTTCACCTACCTAGAAAAAATTATCAACAACGTTTGCAGCCAAGAGTCTGGGATTAACATGGGAGGAAGAAGAACCCAGTGCATCCGGTTTACAGACGATATGGCCATTCTAGCAGAACAGGTAACGCAGCTACAGCATACGATTGAATCTCTGAATGCTTTCTTAGAAAGAAGCCTCATGCGAATTAATGTCAAGAAAACCAAACTGATGAAAATTAGGAAGGTAGTATGGTTCAGAAACGTGGACACTTAGGAAAACTAACGAAAAGAAGCTGAAAGCATGACAAGGACAAAGTGGACTGACAAAGTTAAAAATGTCGCTATTTTGGGAAGCATAGAAGAAGCCAGACAACTGTTGCGGGTAATCCGGAAGAGACAAAGCAATTGGATCGGCAGCATCTTAAGATAGTGGAGTTAAAAAGGTCACGCTTGAACGTACAGTTAAAGGGAAACTCTTCCGAGGAAGAAGAAGAATTAAACTGTTGAATTGTTTGGAGTCAGGCGATTCGTACATCAACTTAAAAACACATGCACAGGAAAGGGGATGCGTGTAAAAAGAGGGTTTTAGTCTGGACTTGTCGAAGGGCAGAACACTCTTGATGGATTGATTGAGAAAGAAGATTTTAACTCCATGCTGTATGATTTTAAGCCAACATGAATTGATTTTTCTTCAACGCAAATATTATTTGTTGATTTGAACTTAACGATGAAGTAATTGTGAGTGTAAATAATTAACATGAAAAAGACTTCAACTTGACTAATAATTTTGACTGAATTTTGAAATAATTTTAAATGCATGCTACCAAATTGCTCGTTATTTAGAAGCTAGCTGGTTTACGAATTCTTGTTTACAGGATACGCAGAGAAGGTAAATAAATGATAATGTTGGCATTACCAATGGCTAAATAAATAAATAATTCAAAATTTAAAGCTCCCGCTATTGGGGTTTTCTATGAAAATTTCAGAAATCACATCCAATTCAGAATCATGTGTAATTTCACAGGTTCCTATGAGAATCGTGTTTGAAGGATTTTCTTTCTTTATCTCGTGTTTGCTGGTTTGTCGGGAAAACTTTTGCATTCGAATCGGTCAATAGTGAAAAGGGTTTTCGAGGAAGGTATCGTCTGATTTTTCCCGAGGATTGCAGCCGAAACAGAGCGTGAATGAATCGCAATTGATTTTCGTTTCGCATGCGATGTTATCGTTTTCTTTTCTTTTTTTAAAATTTCTCTTCCCTCTTTGCAGTAATAATGGGGACTAATTAATATGTGCGTTTTGGATTCTGCCAAGTCTATGACCATGCTGCCGCGCAAGCATAAATCATTCGGCTTATTTATGATTCTATAACCTCAAATAAAACGTGAAATTTCCAATTGCATGTTAATTAAAGGCGCTTTTGAGAAAAGAGAGAACGGGGAGAGGAGGAGTCGGGATCGGCACCATTTCCGGTTCATTAAACGTTTCGTCGGAATCCCATTGGGGGATGGATGGACAGGACAAGAAGAAGGAAACAGGATCCGCTCGGAAAAACTCATTATTAAAAACAGAGAGAGATAAATACTTGTATTATGCGATCGTTTAGGAAATAATTAGACTTCGGAGGCCGAATTTCGAGCAGCGCTGTTCAATAAGCGAGGCGGAGCTGATCCACACTTGTTAACCAAATTGGATTGGCGTTCAACGCCGAACAAGCAGATCCTTACAAAAGATAATAAGGCATTTAAATTGAACTAATTGGTTGAAAAAAAATTGCTATTTACTTGCTTTACAAACTCGCTTACTTTTCGTTTAATTGCCTTTTGCCTCGCGCATTATAATTGATTTTTATTTGGGAAGTCGTTCGAAAATTTCATTTAGGATTTCAGTTTCTTGTACCACTAACTAACCGTGGGGATCGAATCGGCATCGCACATGCTTGTAGAAATGTCAAATTTTTGAATTAGTGATTGAAATAAATGGCAAGTTTTGTTGGCGACCAATCCTATTTGATCTAATATTTAAAGGGGACTGCGAATTATTAAGCGTATAATAAGAGCTACAGAAATCCAATAATCATTCGCGAACCTCGAGTATTAGAGAATCTGCTTTTCCTTGTCGACTTGCAGTGCCATTAATATAAGTACAGTCGAACCTCGTTAATACATGTTTTAAGGGGCCAAGCAGAAACCTCGTATTATCCGGGATTGAAAAATTGTTTTCCATTCGCTGAAAACCTCATAAGTGTTGTGCTGTGAAATAAGCTTGAGACAAACTTTGGATACGTTTTAAAACTTTTAAAAATGATACGATTTATCTGGCAGATGGTAAAAGAGCGCAGTTATAAATATCGGCCGGGGAATAGCCTACATCTCGTTCAATTTCGGAAGAAGCTTTTCTATCCAGTCGTCCTCCACGTTTTGATTCACAGCATTTGCTTTTCCATCAAACGACTGATAAAACGAAAAATTTTCTGTGTTCAAGTGCATTGTAAACTGGTCATCTTTTTCTTTCAAGACGTCGCCATTGATTGGAATACCGTTATGTTTGTGACTGCCTACAGCAAACACATCTAAAAATCCGTAATGTCTAATTTTTAATCCAGCGCAAGATCGTTGCGTTTACTCTTCCGAGTGATATAAAAATGCTGTGAATAAATTGTGAAGAATAGATAACCTGAATATCATTTCGACTATCGACAATCGAACAGCGCAAGGAAAAGCAAAACGAGTAATCCGGAAGCAACGCTTTCGCTGCCATACTCGTCCAAGAAGTAACCAAAGGAAGTACACTGAACTAGGAAAGACGCCAGATGAAACCTAGTAAGTTATCTAGAGGATAAAAGGGGAGTCCTTTCCTATCAGGACGGTAAACCTGATTGTAGATTGACGAGGGACAAGAAAGAGCTAAGAAATCAAGTAATCTCAAGACGTCGAGGCCTACGATGCCTGAGAGAACTTCTAATGGTGAGCGGGTGATCCAGAAGTCGACAATCAGAGGGTTGGCATGGTCCTTAATCATGGTCCTTATTGTGAGGAGCATTTAGATCAGCAACAAGCCTCCAGAGCTGAAGTTGGCAGAAGTGACGTGGGCGAAAACCGAATTCCTCCTCGTTGATCCCACAGAAATCGTTAAACCTATTTAGGGTGATGGGTTCTAAGACTTTTGGTCTTATATAGTTAGATTATGGGCCTGTAGCTGAATATCATTTATTAAGGGACATATTTATATGCACACTGAGAACAAATCAGAATTCGCGGAATACCATCGAATATCGCATAACTAAAAAAAAATAATTTTGCAAACACATTGAAAATAATTTAAAATTCCTAGAATGAAATTATGTATTATCTGATTTCAGAGGAAAAAAATACGTATAACAGGTTGAATTTACGTGGAAATAGCTTTCAAGGGGATGGGACCAAAGAAAAGTCACGTATTAAGCGATCACGTATTAACGGTGTTCGACTGTATTTGCAAATTAGAAAGGACGCATAACCTAGAATCTTCAAAACGATCAATAGTTGACAGACATTCAGCGGTTTCTGTTTGTAGTGGGAAAATCTCTATTATAGCTCATGAATAGGTGCAGTCCGTATTTAATTTAAATGTCTGTTTATTTTAAATTAATAAGCCTCTTTCAAAAATTTATAAAAAAACAATCGTTATTAGCTACTTAATTGAGCAACGCTAATTATTTTTAGCTAAGCATGCGTAGTTCCAATAATTTAAAATCAAATAATTGGTCTATAAAAAAAATTCAAAATTGATTTGGCTTGATGATTCACTCAAATCATCCTGTCTATTCGGGAAGATAACCAAAATCACGATTTAAGTTAATCATTTTGACCTGCTCGAAGGGCCAGAATGTTTAACTTTAACCACCATTTTGACCATATTTCCAGCATGGGTGTAGCCAAGGGGAGAGGGGAGAGGCACAGACCCCCCTCCCCAAATCATATGAAACTACAGGTAGATCCCGTTATACACGATTTCGGTATCCGCGATTTCGGATATACGCGGTTTTCATTTAGTAGCACCATCGATCGCCAACAGGGAAAGCTCTTCTATTTTTTGTTAAGAGTTGAGTTTTTGAGTTTTGTTTTGTCCCTATCCCTGTGTTTGTGCATATTTAGCACATCACTGGCTATCTATGAATGATAAGGTTGCTATACATCAAGATCAGCTGAGTTTCTAATCTGTTTGCGAAAAGATTTATTGTTGTAGGACTTAAAATGCCGCCGAAACGTAAAGAAAGTATTATTACCGAAGGAAGAAAGCGGGTCCGTAAATCCTACTCTTTAGAAACTGAGTTGGAGGTCCTCGATGAAGATGAAGAAAACGTTACAGCCGAATATCAAGCAATTTTTAACGAAATATCCTGCCAGTTCAAACGATCCCTTAACATCCAGTCTGAGCTCCTCTTCCTCTTCGGGATTCCACCAGCACAGGAAGGAGACTGTTGGAAACAGCATCAGAATCATCTGGTACAGATGAACCCAAAGCAATGTAAAGTTTAGAATGTGGACACTTCTTTATGTTGTACGTGTACATGTATTTTGAGTATTTTAGTTTATCTTGAGTTTTATAAAATAAAATAAGACTACAAAATAGAAAACTGTTGTATTACTAATTCTATACTTCTGTAACGCAATTATTTACGTTATATCAGGAAAATAATTAATGCTTATGAGAACCAAACTCTATTCTGTACATGTTAAATGGAACCCGTTTTACTCGAATTCGGTATACACGGCAATTTCGCGGAACATATGTATCGCGTATAACGGGATCTACCTGTATATACTAACACTTGGTTTTGCTAAAAAATAAGATATACATGGCGAAATTTTGGAGTATTGAATATTGGCTTTATTCAGCACAGATGGAACTGGTATTTAATACACTTTTCCACATAATTTTCTCACATATGTATTTGACTTGCCCCCCCCCCCCCTCGACCCCTAACATAAATCCAATATGAATATGAATTGTTGGATATGAATAGGATCACCAACAACAACATGTTGAATTTATTAGTTACCTTCCTATGCACTTCACAAAGACATTTGAATGTTCAACATGCAAATCAAGAAATTACCAAAAATTACCATAATAACATTCACTTTCATGAGGAAAAGCAAATAAAAGGCATGTGTCAGCATACAGAAGACAGAACAGTTCCAGGATGACAAGCTACACTTTTCTTGAAATGGTCAACATGATCTTCTGCTTTGGATTGTTGGTGATCCGTTCATCGGATTTTGGAAAAAATTTTTTGTTTTGTTCGGAATTCCAATGCTGAACAAATCTTCAATTGGAATTTTTCGTGTATCTGTTACGGTTTTTAAGATAGGATTTGAATATGTCCTAATTTGCATATTTGGGATGATGAAAAGTGCACCATGGGATAGGTCACCCGCAACTTCCTATTCATTGGATTCATCAAAATTGACATATGTGCTTCAGTTACGAAAATAAAAGGGGCGGGGGCTCATTTTTGTATCCGCCCTGTATATAAAGAAGAATATTTGTTTGTGTTTTTTTAAATACAAATCTACAGTTTTATTCCGAACTTGATGAAATTTTGCACACTTGACCTTCAAAAGAAGAGAAAAGTCACTGTTTATATGCGTTTTCGACTAAACTATCCCCATCCCTCTTTCCCACCCCTTAAAGCAGAATTTAAATGCGTACTCTTTCAGTTTTTCGCGGATATCTCGAAAACGGTGAGGAAATCGGCCAAAGTGGATAGTGATTTTCTGAAAGCCCATGAAATTTCCTACTACGAGGATATCAGAAAATAACGCCATTTATTTTTTAACGGAGGAAATATAGTCGCTTTGTAAAAGTCAACATAGTCAAAAAGAAGGCTGAGTACATGCACAAACATTGCATAACAAAAATTGTTCCTACGCACGCGCACTACGTGCTACCAGTCGTTTTACAAATGGCCGCCGCTATCACATTGTCTATAGTGGAAGAAGAGTGAGCTGTTATCAGATTTCTTTTCGGAAAAGGTAAGAAACCCTCTGAAATTCAAGGGGAAATGGTACAAGTTTACAGTGCCGAGTGTCTGGACTACTCCAATGTGTGCAAATGGTTGCCCATATTTCGGGAAGGATGAGTTAGCCTTGCCGATAAATTGCGTTCTGGGCGGCCCTCGTCTGCGGCAAAACCAGCCACTATCGAGGACACTAACAACTCAATCGGAGAAAACCGTCGCATTTCCTTGAAAGAAGTGAGTGAAATGTTTCGCATATCCTATAGGGGTACAACCAGGAGGAAAATGCGTTTCTGAATAGCTTTGTCAAGGAGATGAGTCCTAGGTCTTGCATTTCACACCTGAGTCTAAAATTGCAAGCATGATGAGAAAACATTCACATTCTCCGGTTCGCAAAAAATTCAAAGTTTCTCCTTCAGCTCGACAGATTAAACTTGCAGTTTTTTGGGATATGAAAGGCATCCTACTCGCAGAGTTTCTACCTCGTGGGTCAACCGTCAACGCCGTTACCCATTGTGAAACGTTGACTAAATTGCGACGTGGTAATTCGGGATAGCGATCAGAAAGAGGAAACTATGTTCGATTTCTTGATGACAACGCACGCCCGTATATGACCAACGTCGTCAAAGCAAAACTGGTCCATTTCGGTTGGGAGGTTCGGGACCATCCAGCCTACAATTCGGACTTAGCACCCTCGAATTACCACCTCTTTGGCCCCATGAAGAGATTTCTGGGTGGTCAAAGGTTTTAGACAGACCGGGAACTCAAACCTGCCGTGTGCCATTGGCTTTATTCACACCCGACGGTGTTCTATGAGCGGGATTTTCTGAAACTGGTTCAACGTTGGGATAAATGCCGAAATCGTCAAGGTTCCTATGTGGAAAAGTAGATAAACACGTGTAGTTTCAGCTGGAGTTAGTTGTTTACCTGTATGTTTTGTAATTTTCTTTGAGAAACATTAATGGTGTTACTTTCTGATATCTCCTCGTAATTAATTTGATTAGGTAGTAGCTGAGCAAATGATACCATTATAGTACCATTGGAAATTTTCAAAGCTAAGATATGGCATGTAATATATCAAACATTTGCAATGACTTACCACGAACGAATATATAAGAGTACATGTGGTTAATAAATTCGAAGATGATCGAATTTGATTCAGTGGTACCTGTTCTAATGATGCCATTATTGTGCTACGGGAAGTTTTCAATGCTATGGAATGTAATCTATATACATAAAGAAGAATGTATGTTTGTTTTGAATAGAACAAATCTGCAGTTTTATTCCGGACTTGATGAAATAGTGCACTAAACAAGAGGAAGATGACTGTCTACATTACATGAGATTTCGAAAACCTACCCCCATTCCCCTTTCCCACCCCTTAAAGCAGAAATTAACTGCGCATTTTTTCAGTTTTTCGCGATATCTCGAAAAACGTGAGGAAATCGGCGAAAATTGATGGTGATTTTCTGAAAGCCCTTAAAATTTCCCACTAAGTGCATTTTGATTCATACCGATAGCGCACTTAATTAGGCTCCGAGTAATTCAAGGTCGAAGTTGAAAATTAGTTCGACCCACCCGTTTCTGCAACATCATCATACGCATCTATTCAGTGTTTTTTTTCTTAATTCCGTGACCTTTCTCAGCTTCTTCCCCGTCTTTCTCCCGTTCGCTACGCAGGAATCTTCTCCTTTTTCCCGAATTATCGTTAGAACAGTGTAGAATCTTCCAAACGCTATGTAGCAGAAACCATAACATTTTTTTATATACACGAAACAGTTGCAGATGTTTAAGTGAATCCTTTTCACTCTACGCAAAGCCCAGGCAACTCTGGTTACTCCAGCTAGTCAGGGCTGTAGCCCCTCCGCCCGAAATTTTTCACTTTTCAACTAATTCTGTTACTTGCGATCTCTCCCCCCCCCCCTCCCCGAAATAAAATCCCGGGTACGGCCCGGAAGCTGGAAAAGTGTCTTGAATGAATGATAAATGTATAAGAATAATTAATAAGTTCGAAGATGGTCGATTTTGATTCAGTGGAACCTGTTTTAATGTTTTCAAAAAGGATTCAAATATTTTGGAAATATGTTTCAAATGGTTTATGTGATGGCGACTAGTTTACCTTTCGATACTTGGTTATGTCATTCCTTAATGGTTTATTCAATTACTTTGTCACCCACAATTTGTTTAATGTAAATTTTAATTTTTGGATAAATCTATGTTTGCAGGGATCTAGCTAGAAATTGCCGAGTGCTGGTTAATTTTTCAAAGCAAGGTGACATTTTGCATTTCAAGAAGAGTGGGGGTCAGTTAATACTACAAAATTTGGTGATACCTCAATCTACACTATGTAATACATATTTCAAATAAACTTTCTTTACAAGAATTTTTCACAAAGAATGTTAAAACAGGATTGCGAGTGATGGTTGCAATGCAATAGTAGATCATTGTGTTCGTTTTGAGGTCGACTAGACTCTAGTCATTAGAATAAGTACAGAGTGACAATTATTGAGCTACAAGAAGAAAAAAAACTTGATAACTTTTGAGCAATTGGCAAGATTCAGTTAAAACTTTTGAACATGCGCACTCGTATTGTTGTTGTTGTTGTTGTTCATTTTTCGTTGAAAATGATCTCATCCCTATTATCCAAAGTGACCCAGCTTTCGAAAAGATGTCGTTCATGCAGGACGGAACACGACCCCATTGGACCAATAGAGTGTTTGAAGTCCTGAAAGAGCAGTTTGGAGAGCGCATTCTGCCTTTGAAATACCCAGAGGCCACTGGAATGGGAATCGGTTAGCCGCCATATTCTCCTGATCTTAACATTTGTGACTCATTTTTGTAGGGCAATATTAAAGACAAAGTTTACGCAAAAAACCCGAAACCATCACTGAGCTCAAAACAGCCATTCAGGAGGTCATCGAAAGCATCGATGTGTCGACACTTCAGCGAGTTTTGCAGAATTTTGCTCTTCGTTTGCGCCACATCATAGCCATTGATGGCAAGCATATCGAATATGTCATAAACTAAATCCGAATATCTGTACTTACTTTAACATTTGAATAAATTTTTTTTAAATTTGATATTTTATTTCATATAGCTCAATAATTGTCACCTGTACATCATCCAGGAAAAAATGTCGTTGATTACTCGTCATTCAAATTTAATTTCAGAAAGTAAAATACCGTTATTCCAATTTTTTTTGGCAAGGAGTTGTATAAGTGACGTGGTTGGAAAGAGAAAACCTCGAGATTGCTGCGTAAAGATACTCACAGAAACAGCAGAGGGCTTATCAACATACGCTTTACATCACAAACAGAAACAGTCCCTCAAAGAATTCTTTAACTCTAAACAACGTGCAAAACTCACGACATTCCTGATTATTCATACCTTCATCTTTTGTTTAAAGCAAAGTTCTATGTTACCATAGAATTTACCTTTAAGACGCTTTTTGTGACGTCTGTTTGGAAAGTGAGCATTTCATTTTATTTTACTGTAGAATTGAGAAATCGAAATTTAATTGGATCATTAACGGACGTGAAGGAACAATGCGAATTAAAAAAAAAAAAGATTCGATTCCATTAGTCTTAATAAGCGTGGCAACTGTATCCATAATTCGAAATCGTTTTATCATTTGAAGGGCTCGGTGCAATAAGGACCTAACCCACAGGAAGAAATTTTTGAGAAAAGTGACGTTATATTGTTTAAAAATCTGTAATTCTGTATGGTCGATGTTTTGGTTTACTGCGATTGCAGTTTACTTGTGTAATTATTACTGAAACATATTGTAAATGGATTCCACAAGAAGTAATTATTAGAGTAAGAATTTCTTATTGCCCCGAGCCCTTCATATGTAAACATTTTCAATCGGCAACCTTACCTTGAAATGTTTGATTAAAAAAAACAACCCAAACGAAGCCTGGAATTGCGTTAAATTTTTTAAAGGATTTTTATGATTAGGAACTTGGAGATTGTTGTTTTGTTTTGTTGTTTTTAGCGGGAGTTAATTTTATTATTTGTTGTTGTTGTTGTTGTTTACAGAATGTGCAAATAACTGTCGAAGGATGTAAGAGGACGGACAAGGAAGGGGGAAAGAGAAAATTGGGAACTGTTTTTTAATTTATTTTTCGATTCAAGTTGTCCTCCTAAATGCGATTTGTATTTTTATTACATGGGTTTAGTTCGAAGGAAATGATTTGTTTTCTACGTTGGGTCGATATCGTTTTTTTTTTATTCTTCTTCTTCCCTACTCTCCCTGAAAGGACAAAAAAAAAAGCTTTAAGTTGTAAACATTGGCATTGGATTGTGATCTTTTACGTGCGCTGCTCTTTATTTCTTCTCTTGGTTTAAGGTCGACGAAAGGTTTTTTTTTTCCCTCCTCTTTTTCTAGCCTTTCCCTTCTTCATCTTTTTCTCAGAGAAACAGGAAATTGGGAATTGTGTCGTCGCAATCCACTCGGTTCCCAGCAGAATTCTCTACGAAATAAATCGATTTGGAATTTCAGAATGTTATTACGGCCGCGTGTTTTCGGAGAGGGTTTGCTGAGAACATATTGAAGGGGGGCTGCAAATGTAATGCATTCTTGTCAGGTTTCACTTAGTTTTATTCAACTGCTTCGGCCACAGGAGTCGAGGTGAATTTGGACGGACGGAGGTTTCGCAAATAAAACTCTCCTCCCTTCTCTGGGCTTCTCTTCTAAATCTTTTTTTTTTTTTTTTCATCGTTCGAATTTTTATTCTAACAAGATTGTTCTTTTGGTTTTAAGAAATAGGAAAAAAAGATCAGTGAGCTTATTTAAAAAGTTTTTTTTTATTATGTCCGTAAATTCTATTGCTGGTTTCAAAAGCGGACATTGTGGAGCTTTTCCGTCGTCGAATTCATTTCGAAGTGACCAAATCTGTCTTTCCGGAGATTTTATCCAATTTTATTTGGATTATAGTGTTTCGGAGAGGGGGTTGTTGTGGGAGAAGGGTTAACATGCGGAAAAATCATTTTTCATAACTGTTGTAATTCTTAACTGTTTCGGAAATTACATTGTAGAAGCAAAAATTTTATGATAAAATATTTATTTAATCGATCAGCAGTGAATCTCCGATTTCGGTAAGATGAGATTGAAATTAGAAATTTATCGCATTTATTTACGACTTTGAAAAATAATTTTGAATTCTGTTTAGAAACTGGTGAGGCGTCTGGATTCTTAACTGGGATGGATGATAATGGGATCACCCTGATTCCGGTTCCTGTTTCTTTTTCTGCATAGTAGACCATAAGGACAAGTGAGATGTGGACAAGTGAGACGCCTTATCCATGAGAATACGAGACGTGTACAAGAAGTATCGGAGCTTTGGCCGGGAAAACTAAAGTTATTCACATGTAGGATTTAAACATTAATCCCCTTCAAAGTACTCTCCTTGGGACTGCACACAGGTCATTGTCGGAAGCATCTTTGGAAGGCCTGTTTGGGAATGGCGGACAGCTCCGCCGTCGTTTTCTACATAATGTCTTTTCGTGACTGAAATCGGGTTCCTTTCAGCGTCGTTTGGAGCTTGGGGAACGCCAAAAGTCGCATCAGGCCATGTCAGGGCAGTAGGAGGCTGACGGATAAAAGGAGTGCTGTGTTTGGCCAGGAACTTCCGAATCAGATGCGATGAATGAGTGGGTGCGTTGTCGTGCTGGAGCGAACAAGTTCCTGTTGCCCAGAGATCGGGTTGTTTTCGTTGTTCAGCATCACGAAGGCGACGAAGGACCGTCAGATAGTACTCTTTGTTGATGGTTTGGCCTTTCGAGAAAATCGAAAAACCGAAAGCAGCAACTCACGAGCTCTGCGTACGTGAACAACTGCACGCATGCGGATAAAGGTCACCTGTACCTCGTCGCCAGAGGAGAAAATCCGCGATCCAGTCGTTAGTCAAGAAAAATAAAGGTCCGATACTTTTTGTACACACTTCGGGGAATTTGACGGGGAATTTCTTGATGGTAAATTGGGTCCATGATCTTCTATTAGAAGTAAACAGAGTTGACTTTAACTTTATTATTTATTTATTTATTTATTTATTTATTTATTTATTTATTTATTTATAAGCACTCCCTGGGAGTATCACAACATATTATCACTTACTTAAGATGACAATCAAATCACAATGGTTATATTAAGATAGTTCAAAGTTTTTACGGGTTTTTAAAATAAAACACGCCGGTTTTGATATATCATATTATGAGGTTTATTTTTACAAAACAAACAAACAAAATACATAAACATGTTCATCTCACCTTCCCATTTCATGTATGAAATAGGATGTCGGGCATATGACCTCCTCTACTGCGCTGGCAGGCAAGAACTCTGTCCATGAAATTTACTATGACTGCCCGACAAGTTTCCACTTGCATGTCGGCGAGAGCTCGTCTAATTTCCTCCTTCAAGTCACGGATGTTTCGGGGTTTGTTGGCATACACCAGTCACTTAAGATGACCTCAAAGAAAACAGTCACAAGGAGTGAGGTCATCTGACCTTGGTGGCCATTGATAATCCACGAAAGGGAAATGCATCCACAGCGAGTGACAGTTTGGTGCGGCTTTTGGGCGGGCGGCGTCATGGGCCCTTATTTTTTTCGAAGATGAGGCAGGACAAGTGGTAACAGTCAATGGAGACCGGTACAGTGCGATGATACGAGAGTTTTTGTGGCCTCATTTTATTGGAATGGACATTGAAGAGTTGTGGTTTCAGCAGGATGGTGCCACCAGTCACTGTGCCCGGAAACAATTCAGTTGCTCCATGAGCGGTTCCCGGATCGCCTCATTTCATGTAATGCTGATCATCAATGGCCGCCAAGGTCATGTGACCTCACTCCTTGTGACTTTTTTCTTTGGGGTCATCTTAAGTGGTTGGTGTATGCCAACAAACCCCGAAACATCCGTGACTTGAAGGAGGAAATTAGACGAGTTGTCGCCGACATCCAAGTGGAAATTATCGGGCAGTCATAGTGAATTTCATGGACAGAGTTCTTGCCTTCCAGCGCAGTAGAGGAGATCATATGCCCGACATCCTTTTTCATACATGAAATGGGAAGGTGAGATGAACATGTTTATGTATTTTGTTTGTTTGTTTTGTAAAAATAAACCTCATAATATGATATATCAAAACCGGCGTGCTTTTTGAATCACCCTTTATATGATTTTAGAACATTATTAAAAGGTGTGCAATATGGATGCATTTAGAACGAGAACAAACAAAAAGGCGATTTCGCAAGTCATTCCTATGTTTAAAAGTACAGGGTGATTACAAAAGAACTTCACACTTTTAAAAATTTATTACATCAAAGCTATTCAGAATATAGACACACCACATACGGATTCTTAAAGAAAAACTCTTATAATTTATTGTGACACAGTTAAAGATGTTCAATATGCCTCCCTGTAGTCGAATTCGTCCCAAACCCGCATTAACATGTCTCAATCAATCCCACATATCGCTACCGTAATGCGTTCTTTCAGCTCGTCTAGGTCACGGGGAAGGGGTAGGGTGAAGACCTTGTCCTTTACACCCCCCCCATAAAAAGAAATCACAGCGGTGGATTGGTCGAGCAAACCATAACCTGGAACTTGCAAAGTGGCCACCGCGGAGCCCCTGAAATCTACTCAAGTCTTCACCTTGCCTGGATATTGTGTTTATCGCAAGGATCGGCCACTGGGTAATAATGCCAGCCACGCTTTTGGTGGAGCAGCGATCATTGTAAAAGACGGCATTGATCATCGTGAGTCTGTCACTCCAAACTTTGTGGGAATGGAAGCAGTCTCCGTGATTATAAACGATGTGGACGCAGGTGAAATCAAGTTCATCTCTTTATACAACTCACCCAAGCACAAGCTTGATCCGTGCGAACTTGACGAGCTGCTGTCTGGGCCCATTCCAGTTGTTATTGCGGGCGACTTGAATGCCAAGCACCATGCGTGGAACTCCAATCAAAACGGCAATATCTTATATGGATATACCTTAAACGAGATTGGCACTTTCGTTGCTGGTCCCCTTGATGACCGTACTACTGCGACCACTCTCCTGTTAGCGACGTGCTGGATATTGCAGTTCTTAAAGGTTTCCTGAAACCCTATAATATATTCACAGTTAACGAATTATCTTCTGACCACCGTCCAGTGGTGCTTATGTTTGAGGGCTTAAACATTGATAAGAAGATTGTTCTCCGCTCTAAACAGGACTGGAAGCTCTTTAGGGATATTCTTAGAGATAATAGCATTCCTTACAAGGAGGTTATTGATAAGGAGGATATCAATAGTAATATTAATGCTATCACCCGTGTTGTCAGCGATACTACTACTTCCAGTACCTCTACTATCGATCGTAAGCGTCTTGAACATCTCGACCTGCCTCCTTATATCAGGCGTCTTATTCTCGAAAGGAATTCTTACAGAAGATTATGGCAGCGTAAGCGACTTCCCTATTTCAAGACCAAGTACAACCGGCTTTCTCGCAAGGTTCAGGAAGAGGTTAAAGCACAACGAAATCTAAGGTGGAGCGAAAAACTGAAGTCCTTGTCTGTCCAGGAGAACTCGCTCTGGGGAACTGTGAGGGCCTTAAAGGGTAACAGACCAATCCAATTGCCGCCACTGCTTGCAGGCAACGGCAATGTTGTCACCAGTGACGGGGATAAGGCTCAGTTGATAGCTGATTCCCTGAAAAGTCAATTTACCACGCCTGGTGAGACAAACTTGGACAGCCTCCAAAACACTCAGCTAGTTAACGATGTGTGTATCGCTTATCAGTGCATTCATCGTGTTCCCACCCCTGAGGAAGTCATTAGTGCTCAAGAAGTCTCCGACATCATCAAGCGACTTAAAATCAAGAAAGCAGCAGGTATTGATTCCATCACTAACAGTGCAAGCTATACCTGTTTGCTGACGACGCGGCCATCATGACTACTGACCGCAATCTCGCTCACGTCATATCACGCTTACAAAAGGCCTTACAATTGTGCGAGATGTGGTTTGCAAAGTGGAGACTTGACCTAAATGTTGACAAATGCAAGGCAATGTTCATTACGAAGAAACGTCGGAAACCATCGAGTCCTCTCTTCCTTTCTAGTAAAGAGCTCGAATGGGTTAAGAATTACAAATACCTCGGAGTGATGGCAGATGCCAGGCTAAATTGGAGTGACCACGTCTCCTATGCGATAAATAAAGCTAAGAAGGCTAAGTTTAGTTTAGTTGCTCTTCTGGGGCGAAACAGCGCCCTTGGAATGGATAGCAAACTCTTGCTTTATAAGATGGTTATACGAACCATTCTTCTTTATGGTATGCCCGCCTGGGCTACAATATGCAGATCCAGATGGAAGGATCTCCAAACATTCCTTATGTTACTCTGAGGACTATCGCCCAACTTGATAGGAGAGTCGCAACAAATGTTTCAATTGCCGAAGATTTCCATATACCTCCAAGTGGTAACTATGTCCAGGAGTCGTTGAAGAAGTTGCTTCCGAAGATTAAGGACCATCCCAATCATCTGGTTGCAGATATTCTGGAGCATCCTCTTACGTTTAGAAGCTTCCTCAGGCATCGCAGGCCTCGTCAAGTCCTGGACATCAATTTCGACGACATCCAAAAGGCCATCTTTCCTGAATACTGGATCTCGTAGCTCCGTGTCCCTCGTCAATCAACAATCAACATTATCGTCCTTATAGGAAAGGACTCCATCTTATCCTCTGGGTGACTTAACTAGGTTTCATCCGGCTTCTTGCCTAGTTCAGTGTACTTTCCCTGCTTACTTCCTGGATGAGTATGGCAGTGAAAGTATTGCTTTCGGACCGCTCGTTTCGTTTTCCCAGCGCTGTTCGATTGTCGATTGT
Organism: Rhysida immarginata; assembly: GCA_023313115.1. Classification (NCBI taxonomy): domain Eukaryota; kingdom Metazoa; phylum Arthropoda; class Chilopoda; order Scolopendromorpha; family Scolopendridae; genus Rhysida; species Rhysida immarginata. The sequence goes on from JAHWFO010013951.1 coordinate 504,160, forward strand.
CACGACTTATTGTGTCATTGAGATGTAAGCCATGCCATATACCCCACCTTCATCTAGGGTGACCACCCATTGCCATCTGCCATGTACGAGGTACCATTCTGCAGACGAATGTGCCATTCTATCGGACGATGATCACGAGTCTTATGCCAACACTGCAGTTTCAGGTTTCCTTGAATGATGCGCCCGACAACTCTGAGAAATTTTTAACTTCTTGGCCAAATGGCACTGTGTAAGTGAGTTTATGAAGGACGCCGTAGTTCGAGCTCTCTTCACGTTGGCCTTATTATGGTATATTGGATTCTGTTTCTGGTTCGTTTTTCCGCTGTCCTGAGGTGGAAGCTGTTTGTTCCCCTGAATAACGTTGCTGATGATACTTTACTTACCACGAGATCTCACTCCTTGCACTTTCCAGCTATTAGGGAATAACTGAAAACCGGTGTCGCATATAGAAGTTGTCTCAGAATTCTTTGCCCAAACTTAATAGGGAGATAGAGGGAATGTATATGAGCGCTTTTTGGCAATAAACCATGGTCAGAAATGATTAAAGTGTCCAACAATGGCACATTGAAAGATCACCTTGCAGGCCACAAATGAAGAGACATTCTGTCTAATTAATTTTACTTATCATATAGCTTACAGCAAAGATTATCACAGTATGTGTCACGATTGTCAGAAGGTGAAAGCGATCGCGATAGGAATAGAAGCGAGCGCGGAGGAGACGAAGGAAAAAGCGTCTGCTTTTCAACAAAAGACGTGGCGCCATCCATTGGCAGCATTACCGAACAGACTCCGCAATATGTTATTAATCCAGCAAAGATTAATAAAGAAAAAAAAAGGAGGAAGCGTCGTACGCGTGGGGGCGTGGCGGCGCGAGAGAAAGTGCCAGAGAGCATAGCCTTTTATATACAAGGCCTGATCACTGAAAAAAATGGCGACGAATTGAGGCCGACTGTCTGTGTGAAATAAACTGAAATAGTAGAAATATTTCACAAAATTGCTGTAATCTTCTAATGAAATCTAAGTTTTTGAATTTTGTAATTTAAATGGCTTTATGTTTCAATCAAAACAGTGGCAACATACGTGCAAATAAATGTAGTTTCATTTTTTTTCAAAATAGAGCCATCTATGGAGGAAGAGAAAAAGCATCTTTTCTATAAAAAATTTCGAAAGCATATATTATGATGTTAGAAATCTGCAAAAATTAGTTTTTGTAATAGATTAATTATTTTGGTTAGATTTTGTAAAAAAATTAAAGCAAATTTGTGAAATAATTCTTCCATTTCAGCTTATTTCACACAGAGTTGGCCTCAATTCGTCGCCATTTTTTTTCAGTGATCAGGCCTTGAATATAGAAGGCTGTGGAGAGAGAGACTCAAGAAACTAAGCAGAAAGGAGCGAAAAGACGGACGAATCGGATGCGAGATGCGAGATGCGAGTTCAATTTCTGGTGCTTCACGAGAGAATAAAACGGCATTGAAGAGTAGTGTAAATAGCAAGCCACTCTACCCGTTACAGACTGAGGTTAACAAGCGAGCAGCGAGTGGAGTATTAAATGAAAACTACCCTTCTACGTGCGACGAACGTTTGCGAGTTCCGCGACAAACTAAAAAGTGTTGTTCAGACTTCTACCGTGATTCGCCAACCAGGCAACGTCAGGAACGACCGTCTGTGCTACTCCGACTCGACGACTCCCGTCTGGCCGTGATTTCTACGAAGGAGGGAACCTGCGAAGCCACCGACAGCGACAATGCGCTACCAGTGCAAGGATGGCAACAGAGCGACAGGGAACCGACACTAAGGTTCATTTGAGAGCGACGAGAGAAATCATCGCTTGTGTGAAGAATCCCATTGCAGCCGTCCTTCAATCCATGCCAGGAATACTTAATCAGCCGCCCTTAGCGAACTTGACTCAGTTGAAGTCCTTCCCGTCCGCCTTCCAGAGATTACTATACAAGAGGATTTCCATTACGTACGAGGAGAGGTTCACGAGATGTTACAAATAATCGCCCCATGGGGTTATACAGTCTTCGCCGAGGATGGGCTCGGCTGTGTTGCACATGATTCAAGATAAGCTCCTTATTCTCTCAATTAACTCGCTATTTCTCTCAATAAGTCAATTTGCCGCCAAACTAAGCCCTTTGCAATTTCTATAACATTAAGTTGCATCACTTTGGCTAATTGCTCTATTTTTGCTTACATTACAGTGTCCGTTCCTCGGCCTAGCCTTAAACGCAGTAGCGTCGCCGTTATCCAGACGGTGGCTGCAAGCCAGAGAATTTCACTTTCGCCTTTGCTAATATTATGCCCGCTAGTAATGCAAGAACTGTAATTAAATTGTCTTTAATATTATACAGGGTGTCCAAAAAGTCTGGTAACATGGCAGATATCTCAAAGCTGCCAGGTAGGCGAGATCTGATGAGTGTGGTTCATAGGTAAT
>JAHWFO010013951.1:506696-535255 GCA_023313115.1 Rhysida immarginata
TTGACCTCCAAATTTAAGATCATCCATTTGCTAACTCGAAAACTATTAAAGGTAGAGAAAAATTTCCAAGTGATACCCTGTAGACCAACACCACATTAGTCTAAAAACAATTTTTAATCACACAATTCCCCTTGAAAGATTTTGAGAAAATGGGCGAGAAAGAGTCACTCAAGAGTGTGCTTCCCCTTCTGCTTCCCAACGGTGTGCTTCACTGCAGTTCATATGTGTTAGAAACCTCAGCCAATCTGGCCAGCTGAACCTGACCTTGAGCGACTCTTTCTCGCCCATTTTCTCCTTCGCGATAGAAGGGGGTTCATTAATTTAAATTTCTCAATAAAGTTATCAGTAATATATTAAGCTGTGTCTTTATTCAATCTCTAATTACACTTCCACTGCGTTCATTAAATTTCTTCGTGACAATATGTTCCAAATAAAGACCATCTATCTCAATGCAGGCCTCATATCGCCGTAACATCGAACCATTCAAGCATTCGAAGATTCCACGCATCTCCTTAATTTCTTCTATATGAGCCGCCACGTGCCCCACAGATCGCCCAGTGATACACGACATTCTTCACATGATCCTAGAGGAAAAAGTCCATGCATGTGAGATCAGGTGATCGTGGTGGTCTCCAAAGGCTCTGGTAAAACGTTTTCAAGAAAAATGTGGTATGGATGTCCCGTTAGTTGAATAGGCATTGTCGGAGACTGAGTCATTTCCGATCATAGATTTATTGGCAAAAAGGTTCTTATACATCCCCTCTACCCCTCTAGTAAATTTGGACAACGAGTTCTAACACATCCAGTACTTACCCTTCCCAAAATCTTGTCAGCATAACAAACTTAACCTTGTCAGCTAATTGCGTAGAAGTACTTTAAGCGCGTTCAATCATCACGCATGATGTAGTCACGAGAAGTCTTGCAAAGTCAAAATCGTTCTTTGTTTACTCCCTCAACCTCTGTAGTAGGTAGCTTCAGCAATTTTCATCCTTTCTCCTCGAAAAAGAGCAAATAGACATGAAAAATTATTAAACAAACAAGTTTCGTTTGAAATAGATGAGGTCGCAGAGTTTCTCAAAGACTTTGGAAGTTACTAATGACATCACTACCAATCCCCATTGTGTCCGCGCTCCATTACTCCTTTTGTTCCTTTGTAAAAGCTACCAATCGGATGGGATCCATTTGATTGTTGGGTTCTCTATTCCTGCTGCTATATAACTCAGCTATGTCTGACGATGAGGCTATGTCTCCTTTGTAGCTGTTTATGCCTCCGACGATGAAGTTATACCGAAACACGTTAGACTCAATAAATAGTTACTGTATCACTACTATATTGATTCCTCGACAGTCAAACTGCGGAATGTACGTAGTTATTCGGGTGAGACGAAAGCAGTGCTTTCACAAAACTTATCCTAATTCAGCAAATACCAAAGGAAATACGCTGAGATAGATAAGAAGCCTGATGGATCCAACAGGTCATCCATAAAATGCAAGACGAAGAATAAGATTGACGATTGTCAGCGGAAAATATAAAGACACCAAAAAAGAGGGCAAACAGGATTATCGAATTTTTCATTAATCCGGGAAGGAAACATTGTTATTATCTTTAAAATTAACATCCAATGCGTGTCTCGCCGTGGAAAGACTGATTCTTCGCAGTTCTGCCTAGTTGGGCAAGTTGTCTTCAGGATATCATTCTAAAACGATTGAATTTCGCTTCATCTACGTCTGCAGATGGTATCCCATGCTGGCATGTCGTCCAGCGGGATGGTCTGAATAATCGTCTTGTTGTTTGCTGCGGCCTATGAGAGCAATCAGACTGAACTTGGCCTTTTTCGCCTTGTTCAGTACATTTTTCACATGATTCCAGCAAGGCTTCGCGTTTATAATCACACCATGATAATTGTAGTTATCAAGTTATCAACCAGTCTATCTTTTTGTGGTATAAAACGAGCGAGTTCGTGGGGCACTTATGTTATTTAACTTACTTTATACTTATCGATTTCAACTTCAGCCTTCTATACTTAGTTGTTCAACTTCAGGGCCTTCTATACATGAATTATAACGATGTAATAACAGCAGTATCATCACTATCATAGTGGGCGAAAAAGTATAATTTACATTGATCAGGCTCCAGCAAATCCTGCATTAAGTAGTTTAATATTTGGGTCCCGAATAGAGTCCTGCGGTAAATCAGCTTTTACATCATGTGATGAGGAATCTTTGTCGTAATAGCTTTTGGTACGGGTGGAATGTACTATACAGACCACGCCCTAGAGAAAGTCGTCTCTGGTTGTCTTGTAGATAACTTCTTTCATGTCAAGCGTGGTTAAAGGGCTTTACTAACATCGAGAAAGATAATCCCGCAGTACTTCATTTGGTCGGAGGGAGATGCTCAAATTGGTTCCTTTTTCTATTTCTGTTTATATCCTGTGATAGTTGAAGCCAAAAAGAATTGTTCAAAATGAGTTGTTCTTTTGTGTACGCCCTGTATTTTGAATCATAAACACGCACTTAATTGACGAGTATGCATTTCAGGCATTTGAGTGAAATAATGATTTGATCAATTTTGAGAATTCATTAGCATGTTAAAAAAAATTCAATTAACATTTTATTTGTTTTCTGGAATTTTCGATGGGATCCTCAAAAGGACATAAAGTTGTTGTTTCCTCCACTCTTCCGTGTACGGATTTAAATCGAACATGGGGCCATAAAAGGTTTAAGTAATAAGGTACATAGTTAATAAAAGCTGTTAATTATCGCTGGATGTCGTAATAAAGAAATTTACTGTCATCGGATGACGTTTGCTTCAGCTATCTCTATCATTTGAACGTCGGAAATTCCCCATCAATTACTAATTGTTCCTGTGAGCAACAAATGGGATTCCATGGTCGCGTACAGCTCCGTCGAGAAGGATTTGGGAACGAGCGTTAATTTCGTTATTAAAACGTTTCATTGTATACACTTTAGTAGAGAAAATTGCGTCGCAGTTTTAAGTAGGTTTCAGTTGGTAGTGGTGGAGGGAAACGAAGGTGGAGGTGTTGTTGTCGATTTTATTCATCGAACAACCTTGGGTGTTCGAGAGAGAGAGAGAGAGAGAGAAGGAGGGGGCGTTAGGTGTATGGACAAATGAATGCTTAGGTGGAATTTGAATGACACCGTTTGATGACTGTATATTTGCCTGTCATCGATCGGTCTTTTCGGTGGCAAATGTGCTATTACTCGAGCGTGTCAACCAATTTGACATTCGTGGTTTAATTAATTTTAACTACATTATAACCATTCGAGCGACGTAAAAGAGCTCTTAATGCCTAATAGTTGATTTATTAAACCGTAAATTAAACGGAAAATCTTTACACGAAATGAAACTATTGTGTACGTATATTTTATCAAGAGAACATTATTATGTGGAGCGCATTTATTGCACTGGGCATCGAGGAAATCGCTCTGAAAGGATTTGCTCCAATAACATTCATGGAACCAATTGATAGCATCATTAGAATTGCTTTAATTAAAAATTTATTTATTTTAATTAAAATTTGTTAAATAGCATCGTTTAGCTTGTTTTAATAGAAATGATTGGACGGGGGTGTATGCGTTACACGAATGCTCATTTGAATTAGTATTGAAATCATGTAATTTTCAAAAATATAGATTTACGCGTACATGCCTTTGAAGATTTTGGCTTCAGGTCACTATGTTGGGATGAAAATTAGCATTTATTTATATATCTAGAATCTGTAAGTAAAACTTCAAAAGATTGTGAAAGCTAACTTGCTGTAGAAAATAAGTAGGAAAGTCAAATAAGTGCAATTCCGGAAGATATTAGTAACTACACACATATAGTATGTACTGATATACAGACTCTATCATATAAGCAGATTCCAGGATTAACATTTAAGGGTTGTTTTTTTTTTAAATTTGAAAATTTAAATACTCAATAGGTAAGCATCGTTATCGACGTTGTTAGGAGTGGTGGATGGCAAAAGCGCGATTTCTGGATTGATTTTCATCATTTCAGAAAAACTAATTAGAATGCGTGATACTGCATTACCATAACGATAATTAAAAGCATTGTTACTGTATTCGCGAAGTCGTCCCAATTTTTCGAATTTTTTTGATTTTGACTTCTGATTCCGATAGAGTAAGAGTTAGAATAGGGGTACATAGTCCTATTTATTCGGGAACATGGCCAAAATGATGTTTAAAGCGAAGGACCAAAATGTTAAATTTAATCACCATTTTGGCCAAGTGTTGTCCCAAATAGATAGAATAAATGTGCATATTATAACTTTTACTTACTTACTGATGCTCTATCCGAATCTGAAGTCAAAATCCAAAAAATTCGAAAAAGAATTACCAACAGAACTGACTTCGCAACCTTGAAAATTGAAATAATCAATTTGTCGATATTGTAGCGTACACAATTTTTTAATAGATTCGGCCAGGAGGGGGGAACTCGTAAGTACAGGTATAAAATAACTGAGGTATCCAGAGCCCTCTAGCGAGTAATGGACGAAACAACCAAATTTGATGGGCGTACGTAGTGGACCATGGGATTTCGATTTCTAAAAAAAATAAAAATAAAAATTAGTACCAAAAGTCGTCACCAATAAAATTTTGGCGCTGTTTATCGAATAAAATGCATTAACTTGCATAAACGCGTTCCGTATAGCGATCATGGGTATAAAAGGAAAGGCTGGGAGAATTCTCATCATTCTGAGGCCAACTGCCTTTCGATGGCTCTTACCTTAGAGACCGTGCTTTGTTAGTCAAGCTGTATTATCAGCGGAACGAGAATGCCAGTGTTGCCCTTCGTGAATTTCGGCGGTTAAAGAAGTTGCGAAAAGGACCGATGAGCATAACAAATTAACGAAACATGATTCAATGATTTGAAACTACAAGAACTCTAGTACAGCAACAAGGCCAGGGGCGCAAAGCGGTTAGTCCGCAACAAGTTGCAACTGCTGTTGTCGAACAGGAGATGGCGAATGTGCAGGGTACCATTAGTGCTCGGGCACTATCCCGGCACGCACAGATCCCATACTCAACGGTGCGGAAGATCCTGGATCAGATGCTGGAAGTTTTACCCGTATAAAATTTTTTCTGTTCAAGAATTGCTCCCTGGCGATGCGGCCACCCGATTGGATTTTTCATTCAGATTCTTAGCAGGCATGCAAGTTGATGGTAGTGGCCGTGGCAGATTTTATGGAGTGACAAAGCACATTTTCATTTGAACGGTGGTATAAACATACACAACTGCCGCGTAATCCGCACGTTCGTGTGCAGGAGCCTCTCCATTCGCCAAAAGTCACAGAGTGGTGTGGCTTTACAGCATCTTTTATCATCAGTCCTTATTTTTACGAGGAAAATCGTGCAAATGGACCAGTGGCCTGTACCATTACTGTTGACAGATATGCCGATATGCTACATAACTTGGTGGTTCCACAACTGGAATGTCTCGATTCGACCACATTCAAGCAGGGTTATGGTGCACCACCCCACATTGGACGTAAGGCATACCGTGTGTGCTGCTGCAACATTTCTGACAGCAGAGTCATTAGTCGTGCATTTTCTACGGTATGACCACCGATCTCACTCCTTGTGGCTTTTGGTTGTGGGGATTTCTTAAAGGTGTTGTGTATCAAGGACATGTCCCCGATATCGCAACGTTAAAAGATCGAGTAACGTCACAGGTGAGACAAACTAATTCTGATATGTTGCGAGGCGCCGTGGAAAATGTCGTGCATCGTATGAAGCTCTTGGAACATGACGATGGTGGTCATATTGAAACTCATTTGTAAGTTACAATCATTTGTTGTTAATAAAATTGATGTGTGCTGAGTCGTTTGGCATTTGATCATTCAGTATTCACACTAATACACTTTTGAGCGCCAAAATTTTATTGGTGGCGACTTTTGATACAAATTTTTATTTTTTTTTAGAAATCGAAATCCCATGGTTCACTATGTACGCCCATCAAATTTGGTTATGTTTCGTCCAATACTTTACTCGCTAGAGGGCTCTGGATACCTCACATTATTTTATAATCACCTTATTTGTGTGAGAGAAAGAAGGAACGACAATTGAAAACTTAAGAAAAATTATTTACGTTTGATAATATACAGAATTTGATTCACGTTTAATTGAAAGAAAGTGGAACGCTATTCAAGACGAGTTATGTTTTTATTTTCTTGGTTTATTTTCAACAAGAGTTATCAATTTCTCAGATTACCTGGAGGCGAGACTATGTGATCAGTAGTTTCTAAACATCCATATTAGCAATAAGTGTCTAATGTCTAAGGTTATATAAATAGAAACATGCCTTATTGGACTCATTTGTGATTCATATTGATGAATTATGGATCTCAACAGAGCTCAGTCAGTTCCATCGTAGTTTCACCATTACATCAAGTTTGTATACGTGATTTCTGTCATTCTACAAATATCTCGTTTATCTGTAAGTGAAATCTGTGTCAAATGAAACTCAAAGAGCAACGTCAGTGTAATATCCAAGTGGTAGCCAAAGAAACTGATCGTCGAGTGTGACACAATGCAGTCGGAAGTCTTCATCTGAAACAATATCTACAGAGTTCAATAGTTTATGGGAGTGAACGCCGTGATAAATGTACACGTTACATATAGACAGTATTTCTGTATATTTGATCTGTCTTCTTTAAGCAGCTTTGTATATCAAACCGATTGGAAAATTAAACATATGAGTACACCAATGTGAAATGGATATTAGGACATGACCCCAGTCTTGGCCGCCATCTTAAAATGCATGTACATCAGTTTTTTCAAAAGAAAAATGGATTTTGGATCAAACAACACGAGAAGTTTCTTAGAAATTCATTCCACTTTTCAGGTTTGGAAGCTATTGTTACGAAAATTTGCATGGCACTGCTAAATAATGCGTTCAATGTGCTGTCATCCTTGTTGCATGCACAGTTCCAGGTACTTAGAATTCAATTTGGCAGCCAAGTTCGTCATGTACCCCAAGATGCATGTCCCCATTGTTTCACATTGGTGTACTCAGATGTTTCATTTTCCTGTTTGTTTTGGAAATAAAAGGCACTATTGGAACTTTTGTATCATCCTGTATTCAATTTTAATGACGTTATTTGTTACGTACTCAGTTATTGGGCACTTGTAATTTTTTACTTATTATTATTTTATTTTAAGTTTATAATGACCAGTTCAATCAATGTTGTGAATCGTATCTTACGAATGTAAGAATACTTGAAATCGAAATGGATGTACGTTTCAATAGGTTGTCATTAAAATAATAAAAATAAATTAAAATTAGTTAATTGTTTTAACTGTGTTAAGCACAACGTCCCAACATTTACTCTTTAACGTTATTATAGATGACAAGGCAAGCATTACCCGTGTAATCAACCGAAAAGCTTAAGCGTTTCAGTTTTCATTAGTGCCTTGAAAATTGCCCGAGGTGTTTCTTCAGGGTTCAAGGAAAGGTATGTCCAAGTATTAGAACTTTTAAGAAAACATATAGAATTAAGTCATTTCACTAATTTTTAATTGCATTCGTTAGTTTTCACATCTTTTATAAGCATCCTTATAAGCAAATTGTCTTTGCCTTAGAAAGACATCAAATCGTTATCGAAGATTATCATCCATGAATATGCTTATAATTTGAAAAGAATTTCTTTTATATCACTGGATATGAAAAATGGATATTAAACGCCTTTTAGTTAAAAAATTTCCGAAACACGCATAGTCATTTCGTTTTTCTTGGTTTCTTTTCTCTGTGAAGTCTTCCTTTGACGTCGAGCAAGTGTATTTGCATTGAATACTTCTGTTTTTCGATGTTATACTCTACGGCTGAGATATTTTCATGGACACAATGAAATTCTTGTTGTTTAACGTTGCCTTATTTGTGTAGAGAGCAAAAAGCGCATGTCAGAATTAATCAAATCGATTAAACCGAAGTTCATCGTGTATTATACAAGGGGTTGGACAAATAAATGGAAAACCCCGGTAAAAGAACCGGTAATATCTTCAGGTAATATAACATTGGACCCCTTTGGCATCTAGAACGGCCTGAATTCTCCTTTGATTTAATAAATATAAATCCTGGATGATGGATAATAAGTTCTGGAATAAGCAATAACAGCACGCCTTTGATGAGGAGTTCTGGTCGCTCCCGTCGGATGGCATTACTATATTTCATGAAGATGTTAAATAGGAGTCGGCATTTACAGTTTACTCTCGCTGCTGGAATGTGGTAAGCTATATGCCCTAGTGATCCCAGAAGACTTTGAGCATCACTTTCCCGCCGATGAAGTTGTACAAAGGGAATTCACCGCCTGGTTCAGACAGCAGACCAATGAATTATATGCTGCTGGTTTTGAGGGGTTTGTGAAACGATGGGACAAATGCGTCATTGTACAGGGAGATTTTGCGGAGAATTAAAGTAGTTTTCAAGTCAATATTTTATTTGTTTCATTTCTATATTCATTTGTAACTTACTTACTGACTTCCCTTCGTATTATATCTGAAATAAAATGATGAATCCCAAAATGCTGATTACCAACCATACACGTATATCTTATCGAACAACTACAGGGGGCCAAATTAAAGGATAGCACTGGCTTGACAAGCAATAAAAATAGAGTCTGTTAGGAAAAAAAGGAAAAAGCTAACGTGAGTTTGCCTTCAATATGTCAAAACAGAACATTATCAGTTATACTGTATACTATAATCACAGTTTCTTTTGCACATCGTGCGTTGATATCACTGCTTTACTGACAAATGAGTCAACAGGAAGCAATATCTATACCTTAAATTTTACAACTACTTATTGCTTTATTGGATATTCTACCTATTTTCTACATAGCGTCAATAGTTGATTTATTAGGTTGGGGGGAAAATTTTCTAGCAGGAGCCACATTACTAACTTTTCCTCTACTTGTACATATTTATTGACTTAACACATTGTCTTCGTTATGACTTAATACATAGATCCTTTGAAGCCGAAGAGTTCATTTAGGGGAATTGCCATTTTGCCAATTATGTTTGTGGAGGGTTGTCTCATGTTTATGGTGATGAGAATACACTTACTGTAGGCCACTGGAACCCATTTCTCCACCACCTATTGTTTTCTATGTGATGGCTCTTTCTTCTAGCTCGACATCTTAATTTCCATTGTAACAGGCTTCTACGGAGAACATCCAGATCGATTCTGTTCCACTCCTCTTGACAGGCTTTCCATAATCCAGAAAGTGTTTTCGGACGTCTTACATGAATAGCTCTTTTAAGGAGACCGAATCCACAAAAATCCATGGGAGAGACATCGCATGACACAGTACTGGACAGCCGATTTACTAGTGAGGCTGGATTCTTCGCCCTAGGGCCATGTAAGCCTGGGATATTGTTACAATATATGTATTCCAAGACATTTTATTGCTAGTAGGCGGCATTTATCTGTGCTTTAGATCACTCTTGTTTGATAGTCCGATGTATCCAGCAACCACCATGAATTCTTTCGGAAAGCCCTCCTGATCTCGTCGTATCACCCTCTTGTCAATAAAAAAAAATTGCCCGTGTTTTGCCATCTCTGGATAAATAGACCCAAGCCTCATCCAAGGTGATTATGTTTTTCAATTTGTCGCCTGCTAAATAGTATTCATACAGTTTTCTGCTGTCGGTTCACCTCTCTGCAATGCACCTTGGAACAAAGCGTTAATTCGGTCCTTATGACTGCGTTCTAATTTCAAATCTCGACGAATAATACGGTTTGCGGATGCAACAGAGACTCCAATCTTGCTTGCACTGGCTCGTTTGTTGGTGGATTTTCCAGTGTTCGAACATTAGCCTTAGAACGAGAAGAACGAGAGTGGGCTTTTCGTTCATTAGCGCTGCACTGTTGATTGTTTGGATCCATTTGTTTTCTACGTTTGATAACTTTTGCTATATCATTCTTGGGAATAATGAAACCTCTTCCCTTAAACTGTTCTATTATTCAGGAATATGAGTAAACAGAGTCGGAAAGGGCTACGACGTAGTCCTCCCAGAACGATTCAATTTTTGGGAGCATTTTGGCAGCATAAAAATAAGAAGGGAATGATGATTGTTACGTGTAAAATCGTGCATTTCAAACTCGTGCTACGACGTTTTAACAATCGTCACCGTAAACATGAAACAACTCTTCGTATTAATAAAAACGCGCTAGAACGAGATGGCGTTAAGCAGGATTTTAGGCTGTTCATTTTCTAAAGATGCGTTCATTACATTAAGCAGAAAATTTTCCATAAAATTAATGGAAGAATTGAAATTCTCCAAATGTCATTGTGTAACTTTATTTTGGGAGAACTGTTACTTATTTGTAGGACGCTACAAGCAAATAGCATTAAATTTCTATTCAATTCTCTTCCACTCCTCTCGGGAATCCTGAAGCACTTAATTATACGAAAAATTTATTTGCTTTATGCGTAAATAGATAATTAGGCCGTCCGAAATTGCCTCCCAACTTGTGTTGTCTGGCGTCGGATGGTTAGGAGCTGGATTCGAGAAGAAAAGTTGGCACGTCTTCCTCATCTTGATCTAATTACCATTTATCTATTTTGTTTCACTTAAGAGAGAAGTGCCGCCGATACTAATTGCCGACCAGAGAGAGAGAGAGAGAGAGAGAGAGGATCTTCCGAAGACGGTTTCACTACAAAGTCAAAGAAAAGCAAAAGCGGATCGAGCAAACGGACCAAGGTTTTAAATACTTTATAAGAGGGTGCCAACTTAAATTGTGTTATCCTTTGCCGTTTTCAAAAGAGAAAAGTTGTATTTATTTATTTCTTTTTTTCCCCGTCTTCGTTTCCAAACTTTACATGATATTGATCTCCGTGTTTGAACCTCCTTTCCCTTTTCTACTTATTTATTTAGTTATTTATTTTTGTTGGAATAAATGGTTTTGGAAATTATTGTTTGGAGAAGGGCACTCACTCACTCGTGAATGTTTGCTTATGCTCATTTGGAAATGGATCCGAAACTTCGGTTTTAACTTTAAATATATGTATGAAGCACGTTGGGCCGAAGAAATCTTTGTTTACATTGCATCTCATATCGGTTAGTTTTCGTTGCTAATAAAATTATTATCGATTTGGAAATTCCATTTTGCATCGAAGACTCGTTCAACTGCATTGCGCATTCGTTTTACTTTCGCTCGCGTTTGCAATTCGCTTTCCTCTTCCTCCTCACGTCCCTTCTCTCTATTTTTGCAGCCGCGTTTACCTGTTTTAAATGTATTTACTTAGTTTGTGGAGAAAAATATATGGATATGATTTATCATTTAGTCCGTTTCTGTATACGATACTTTATAATTAAAAAGTCATAAAATGATTTGTAAATATGGAGAGAAATACAGGCGCACACACAGGCCCATCTATTTGAAACATCTGTTTAACATTTATTGAATCCCCTTTGGCCCGAATTTCAGCATGGATGCGGATTTGCATACAGTCAATAACGTATTATAAGTCAATGGAAGATCAGGCGTTCACCAGACATTCCCTTAATTCTCGCTAATTTGTTGGAAGAGGATCTTGGGGTTGAGATTTTCGTGCACGCGAACAACTGCTGCACCGATCTTGCGCGATAAACAATAGCGTTGTCGTTACGAAGAAGTCGTTATATACAAGATAAAAATAGAGCATTGCAGGATGGACTTGGTTTGCAACAATGTTCAGGTCTCCGTGGAATGCACCCGACCTTCCATGAATATCAAGGATCCAGCTCTATACAAATTTCATACCAAAACACCACCAAAAAAAGCTTTGAGTTGTCTTAATAAAAGGATCGGCCTCGGTGGCTCAGTGGTCGCGTGATCGCCTCTGATGCCCGAGGATGCGAGATCGACCCCGGCCGAGGACGACGAGATTTTTGCAGGGGGAAAATCCTGAGATCACGCACTTCTTTCGGAAGGGAAGTAAAGCCGTTGGTTCTGTGTAGTCGTTTGCCGGCTGCACGTTAAAGAACCCTTGCGAGGCAAAATTTGCGGCCCCTATAACGCCGTCCTGAAATGACCATGGCAGTTGAAAAGGACCTTAATACCAAACAAACCAAACCAAACCAATCTTAATAAAAGGATTCTTATCCATTGGTTCATAGGACTACCGCCAAAGCCGGCATAAACAGCATGTATCGTGATTCGTCAGGTCACATAACCTTATTCGGGTCTTCACGCGTCGTTCAAGACGTTCCAGCCGATTTGGATCCTCATCAGTTTCCGACGCATGATTCTACCAGAACAGCCTTGGTTATAGGTTGTAAACTGCCTTGGTTAAAATCGTTTGTCCTGTTATACATAAATCTCCTGTTTTTCGATACAATGTCTCGCTCATGATTGATTGTATTTGAGCCTCAGTTACTTGTTTTAGACAAAGACTGTGGATCACTTCTTTCAGTGGTTGAATACTATGGATATCGAGAATCCAGTGAGCTTCTTTTCGAAGTTAGTTACGTCCTTTTTTTACGCATGCTGATCAATTTCTATGATTAATTCTTTCTCAAGGGGTGACAACTCACAGAAAGCGCGAAATGATTTACCGTATGTCGTACGGTCACATATATTTAAGTGTTCCCGTAATTCGTGTATTATTAATTACCAGTTTTAATGACATGTTGAAAGCACAATGACAAAAATTGGGTTGGTGGGCAATTACCCGATTTGCGGGAATTCAGAGCTCAGTGGCTAAAAGGTGGGTAATTTAAGTTAGGTGGGTATTCGTGGGTAATAATAAAATTTGGGTATGTTCACTCCAAGTTCAACAACTTGCAGAGATTATGAATTTATTTTATGCGTGACTTTTACAAACCTCGTTTCCTTAAAACTTGGGACAGGGTGAAAACATACGACACAACAAAAATATTGATACACTGATGTATTAATTCATCTTATTTCAAAAGAAGATAGTTTATTGGATAGTAACATTAAACATTTCGGAACCAAAAATTTAACTAATAGTAATAAATATTAGGTTTTTTGCGAACTGGCGGTTGCAACACACTCCAAAAATGTTGGGACAGTGGGCGAATTACCATTGGGTTACATCTCCCTCCTTCTGATCATGCTTTGTAGCCGTCGAGGAACAGATTATACCAAATTCTGTACTGTTGCAACAGGAATTTGTTGTCATTCCTGCTGTACGAAGGTTTTCAGCTGTTGAGCTGTTCGGGGTCGTCGATGACGTAACTTCCTCTCAATAATTCGTCATATACTCTCTATTGGGGACAAATCAGGACTGCAGGCAGGGCAATTTAACACCCGAATTCGTCTATTGTGTAGCCACTGTCCTGTAATGCGAGCGATGTGGAGTTTAGCATTATCTTGTTGAAATAAAAAGGGACGGGTTTCAAACAGACGTCGTCCAGAAGGTAGCATTTGTTCTTCTAAAATTTCAATATATGCTTGTGCATTAACGGTGCCGTTGCAGATGTGCAAGTTTCCCAATCCATTGGCACTCGTGCAGCCCCAGACCATTATTGAACCTGGCTTCTGTACGGCACGTCATTAACAGGCAGGATTGTCCTTTTCCTCTTTGTTCCTAAGTACACGCCGACAATTTTCGCCAACAACAATCGTAAATGTGGATTCATCAGACCACAAAACACGTCGTCACTGGACGTCAGATGGGTGCATGCCCAAGCCAGGCGCCTGTCTTTCTGCAGTGTGTTTACGAACACTTTTCGCAAAAAAAGTTCGTATGGGTGATTCTAAGCAAAAATGTAAAAATATTGGATGCTTTTCTGATTTGAAGTGGACTTCTCGAGATATTCGCACTTTAGTTTGACTTTTCTTAGTGTTTCAAATCCGGAGTGGTATAGATATCATTGGCTTATAAAGCGAGTGGCGACAATTCGGTCGTGATTCTGATTGATTAACGCTCCGGACGCCATAGTTTTCCCAAAATAGCGTGCCGTTTGCATTACAGATATAGAGAAATTAATAGTTTTCATTCCGTTTTTCGTTTTATTGTTCATGCTTCTTAATTTTTGCTAATAAAATTGCATTATTAAAGTTTAAAAGTTGTGGTTTTATTAGATCCTCTTTAACATTAATGATTGAAGTGGCGAAGAGGGAAGGGAAAACATATTTTTTCATAAAAAAGTATTTATTGTTTTACTGTTGTTCATAAAAACGTGAATCTCACAAAATAAAGTGGTTGTTTAATTAATGAAATAATAATAGATAAATATTTCAAGGAAGTTAAACAAATTTATATAATTTTAATAATTTATATAATTTCAAGCAATTTTTATTCAAGATTCATTCGGGCCCAACGAACAAGATTTTTATCTTGAAAAATTTAAAACAAATCGTAAAACTAACAGAAAAAAAACTATAGACACAGCCCCATACAAATGAAAAAAAAAGGACAAGTGTTATCAGAAAGAAGAGAACAAACATTTCTCATCTGTAAACCACAAAACGAGAAATCGCATTACACATGATCCACAAAAATACCTACAGCCCACGTAAGAAATAACATAAAACATTTAATAAACATCTCAAAGAGTAACATCTAAAATTATAAAAAAAATTAAAATATTAAAAAAAAGGAAACTCAAGTAAATTAGTTAAAATTTTCATTTATCTTGATACATATTGATTAAATATTGGAGTTATACTAGAGGAAAAGGAAAAAAGATAGCAATATTTTGAGTAGGTCTTATAAAAAAATATTTTTAATATTTAATATTTTTCTATTCTGATTGCAGGGTGTTGTCTGTACTGTATTTTGTCAAATTTTCTGTAAATGGCATTGCATTGGGTTGAAAATCTTGCGTGTTATAAACGAAAAATTTACGAAAACATTTTGACCTTTTTAAAGAAACCTTTATATCTCCATGAATATACGTGCTATTCTCATACAAATGAACACAGAAAAGTAAAACAAGCCTCTTAAGCATATGCTACAGCTACAATGCATTTCAAGCATTATTTTTTAAAGGGTGATTCCAAACATTATTTTTTGGTTCACTTCTTTGCTGGTCCCCTATTTGCCTTCGGGAGAAAACCTTCGCTGAAATATATGAGGTGTAACATCCTTTTTATACCCCTGAAATTTCAGGATAATTCGTCAAGTATTTTTCTAGATATTCGACAAAACGTCTAAAATCGAAAGTGTCCGGTCATTAATGGCAATATGGTGTACGTGTTTAATAAATTATTAATTTAACAGCCTTGAAATCGTTTATACATGCAACTATAAAATTTGCTCTTTATATGGCTAACGATGAATAACATTATCGCTTATTAAAGAGTAATTCTTACAATTCATCTCTTGAGTCCTTTTAAGCAGCATCGCACACAGGATTTTGTTTCGGCGCGCCCGCCCCCTGGTCTTGGGGGGGCGGGGTCCCGCATGTAACAGAATTCACCACCATCCATACAATTCTCTTACATGCGCCCCCCCTCCCTGCGTTAATATATAACTTATGTTAACTTAACATTTAATAAACACATCGTAATTAATTAATGTAATATATTTCAAACGGAGAAACATTTTGGAAAATGAAACTTGAAATTTAAATATTTTAGATAGTTTGTAGAGTCAAAATTTATTTTTCAGTTGTTAATTAATTTATTTCAGTTTTTTAATTGCTAGACACTGAAGTGATCAACGAGGCCCGATGACGAGCGTAGTTGTTCGCGCGAAAATTTTGCCAAATATACACTGGCGGAAAAAAAAATCCCAACACCACGAAGGACTTGTGTTAGATGAATGAAATTTGGACAGTATATTCAGCTATGGTATTTATTCAAATGATTCAGGTTTCAAGGTTACAACTTATAGGGGGCGCCACCAGCGCCACCCTGTACATGGTCAAAAGCACGGACTTTAGTACTCGCTGTAGTCGCCGCGCTGGTCTCTGCAGGCCTGCACACGTGCATGCATACGGTCGTAGGGATGCCGAATGTCATTTTGTGGTATGGCATTCCATGCCTGTTGTACCTGGATGGTCAGATCAGCGCGGGTGTGGAAAAGCCCTGACACAGCGTCCGACCATGTCCCAGACGTTCTCGATGGGCGACAGATCTGGTGATCGTGCTGGCCATGGTAGGATGTGGACACCCTGAAGGGCACGTTGAGTTGCAGCGGCAGTGTGGTCGAGCGTTATCCTGTTGGAACACCCCCCCCCCTGGCATACCAGCCATGAATGGCAGCACAATAGGTTCAACAACCATCCGAATGTAAACATTTGCCGTCATGGTGACTGGGATAACCACCAGGGGGTCCTGCTGTCGTAGGAAATCCATCCCCATACCATAACGCCAGGGGTGGGGCCAGTATGCCCACCCATCCCTACTCTAAGTCGGTAACAGGACTTCCCCACTCCTCCTCCTGACCCTTGTGCGACCATCACTCTGACCCAGACAGAAACGACTTTCATCCGTGAAGACCACAGACCTCCATTCTGTCCTCCAAGTCGCTCTGGCTTGACACCACTGAAGACGTGCCGCCCGGTGTTGAGGGGTAAGAGGCAAACATGCCACAGGGCGCCTGGAGTGGAGGTTCCTGGCCAGGAGACGGTTCCGAATTGTGCGTGGAGTGACGTTGGGTGCCACAGCAGCCTGAATGTCCGCTGCAGATGCTGTCCGATTTGCCACAGCCCTCCTACAGATGCGCTGGTCAGCCCTGTCTCCAGTGGCCGGGGGTCTCCAGATCCTGGTCTCCCGGTAATCCTGCCTTCCCTGGACCATTGCTGCCAACAGTTGTACACAGTGGCAGCGTCTCGATCCATGCGTTCTGCAATAGCACGGAACGAAAGTCCACCCTCTCGAAGGCCCACTACACGTCCTCGTTCGAATTGGGTTAGCTGCCCATATTCACGTCGCAGTCGCCTTCGAGGCATGTTTTACGTACTCTATCACACACGTCCACAAGTGTCTGAAGTGACACAGACGCGCGTCTGATCTCCTTTATATCTGTCATTGGAATGTCTCATTTGCATGTACAGGGTGGCACTGGTGGCGCCCCCTATAAGTTGTAACCTTGAAACTTGAATCAATTGAATAAATACCATAGCTGAATATACTGTCCAAATTTCATTCATCTAACACAAGTCCTTCGTGGTGTTGGGGGTTTTTTCCCGCCAGTGTATGTCTCTTTTAATATCTAGACATATCTATTATAATTTTGTTTCAAATTTTTTAATATATTTGCAACTTGCAAGCACGAGAGGGTGACGTTAGAACAATTCCACGATAAAAAGAATGTAAAAGTGAATTTAGATTGATTCCTTGAACTAATCTTCGATAATTGAGAATTTTTTTTGATCTTTTGCAACAGATGTCAAATTTTTATTTTTGTGTAAAGTAAAATGTGTACAGACTGCTAAATATAAACTCTTTTGTTATTCGCTTTTAGTTTCCCTTTTTGCTGAAAAGGTGAAAAAATCAATTTTCGAATTTGCTATCAGCTGATCAAATAATCACATTTATTATGAAAATTAAAACGCTAGAGTGCTTTTTTTTAAGGTGCTTTATATAATATAGAAATAAAAGCTTGATGGACTAACCAGCATTAGCTATCTTTATATTTCTTCTTAATAAGCTGCAAAGTATCGTAAATTGTACCTCTGCTATTCAATTGGGAAAAACATGGCCGACTCTCCTTATAGGCAACCTAGCTCAACTTGAAAGTGCCTTCAGGGAAAAGGGAGAACCCTCCTAGTTCTCCCTCTTCCCTGGTGCCTTTATAACCACTCTAGCACAACTGCGCATGCAGCGCCACCCTATCGGGAGCTAGAAACGTTAGTTTCATTTCCAGTTTCAATAGAGGCGGGCCAGAATTTGAGGATACAGTACCGCCGAAGTTAGTGAATTCTGCAAAATTGATAAAACAACGTGAATGCATTACATAGCTCACTCTTAACATTGAGCATCAACTATATAAATAAAATAACTGTACAAGTTGGGGAATTCATATCACCCTAGGTGCCGCATAGACCGCACTTGGGCCATTGCGACCTATCCGTAATCTGAATTCCTTAGCTTCTCAAAACAATGGAAGATGGCGGAAGCTCAATGACCATTAACTTCTACAGCCCTTGTTTTAAACGAATTATTGAAGTTTTCTGAGAAAAAGCTCGAAAAAGTCGACTTTGCCTGAAATAGCGTTTTTAAAATCGAAAAGGATGTTGTAGGCTTTCGTTTCTCGAATGACAATCCAATGTCATATGTTCCATCCCACCCAAAGGTGTCTATTCATTCTAATGCGGCACGTGCTGTCATTCCGACTTTAATGACATTTTAACCAGCAAAGCTCAGAGAAAATATTCACTATCGATTAGCGAAAACAGAATTCAACAAGCAGAATACATTTACAGAATTAAAAAAACTGACGACGTGTTTTCCCAGTGATTGGTACACACTTAACAGTCCATATCTTGAAAACCACTGAGCCGATTTTGACGAAACTTGGACTGTTACCTAAGTTGAAAGATACTCAATCGAATAAAAAAAGAATTATTGCAATTCGATTTCTAGTTTCTGAGAAATACGCGGACAAACATACATATGTACACACACAAGAAATTTGGCACACGTGTTTAGAAGCCCGCATAGAATATTGTGCAATTCCAACAATATTACATACATACGAGTCGAATTGTTAATGCTTTTTTTTTGACGTCGGTTAAAAAGTAAAAAACGTTCTCGATAAATCGTAGGAGTAGATTCTTTTCAGCTTGTAATAATACCCGTGTTTGCGCAGTCCGCTCGCCAAATCGCTAGTGACGATAGTTCAACTAATCTGACGAATAAACTATACAATTGGCGAACAAGTTGTATGTTGATTGAAAGGTAATAAAAATTGAAAGGTAAATTTAGAAGCTCAGTATACGCTCACAAGCTGCTGGGGACAGTAGAGAAACTTGTCTGGTGAAACTTATTTCAGATATTGTCACATTTTCCTTATTCGCCAGATTTGTCACAGTGTAATAATTTCAACCTTTTTAGACAGCTAAAAAAAAAAAATCTGAGTGGTCGTCGATTGAAGACGCAGGACGACGTGAAGAAAGCGGTGTAGCTACGAGTGGTTGCGAGGACAAGATAAAAATTTTTATTCTACTGGAATCCGGGCAGAAAGTCCAAGTAGGTGCCGCATTGAGAAGGGTAGAGACTACATTAAGAAATGGCTTTTTCAGTTTTGTAAGTTCGTTCGATTTTCCAATAAATTTCATTTTCTAACATTAGCTTGACTCCCCCCCCCTCGCATATTGCTTATAGAATGTACCAGGTAGCGTGTATTTTATGATTAATGAACTCAAGACAAAACAGTTGAATTCAGATTTGAATTTTGGAAAATTTGAACGTTTGTTTCTTTTATTTTTATAAAATTTTAGTTTCACGTTCTAACTTAACTCTTCTGTTTAGATTTGCGGTTTGCATATTAATACGCTCCGATTGCCAAGCAAAGAGTTGTGCAAATGAATCGAGCGATGTTTATATTATGATATTCTATTATAAATAATTCATAATCTACGCTTCGTCTTCTTTTGTCTACACTTTCTGATTATTGGCTTTTAATGAATCTCAATATTGATTCTCGTTATTCCTTTGTTCTAAAATTGTTCAGACCCATTTCGAATAGGTTTGTTAATAAAATGCATTTAAATATGATTGTTGTGGTAAACAGAAATGCATTTACTCTGATGCTGTTCTACTCCAACTTGCCAATGATTTAGATGGGGAGAAATTGAGTTTAGCTATCGCTACCTAATACTGTTAAGTGAAATTAAATCAGAAAGCCATTATGTTAGCGGAGATTTTTAAAACATGTAACTTATATTAAAATAACCTATGTGATCAAACGTTTCCGGACTCCTTTACTTTTGCACAGTAACCGTGATTTCACGAAAATGACTATGGCATTGAACTTCCCTTTTCTTTCATCACGGCTTCTACTATCCGAGGACGACTTTCCACCAGATTTTCATAGAGAGCTTCAGCAGTTTTCTACCATTCTTCCCCAGAGCGGTAATGAATTCATATCATAGGTGTTCAGTGAGATTTTGTGCACTCACTTTGCTTTGTGACGAAGAGCACTGTCGTGTCTGTACGGGAATGCAGTGGCGTAGCGGAGGGGGGGGGGCAGGGGAGTATTTGTTACCCTTGCTAGGGAGGCGCCGCGAAGACAAAATATGAGAAGACGGGGCGAAAAATGAACACCTGCCGTGAACGTCGTTTACCCTCACTTCGCCACTGCCGGAATGATCAACCCCAAACTGTTGCTTCAATGTTGGCAGCGCAGAATTATACAAAGGAACAAGTTAAGTCTCGGTCGTCATAGTTCTGGAACAAGTTGGACCAATCCAAACCAAGCAAGTGAGTCCCATACTATGATACCGCTTACTCCGAACTTCAAAATGAGCACCACGGAGTCATGCATGAAGCGTTCTCCAAAGATCCACATCACATTCAAATTGACTATCTGATTCTCAGAGTATGTGTCTAGATTCGTCGCTGTATAAAGCATGTTTCCAGTTGTCGCTTCGCATTAATTCTAACGTGGGGTTTTTCCGGTCATGGAAACCTAGAGTCCTCAGTTTTTGGTATGTGGTTATTGTACTAGCGGTACTTGAAGTGGCATTTCGGCTATCACTTAACGATTTCACTAACGTTGTTCCTTGAGATTTTTATTTCACAGTGATGTGAATTAAAGTTGAATGGAATATTGGCAGAGTTACAGAAAGTTCGCCTAATAATTGCATATTTGTTGCAGTCTTAATAAATTATTTAATTATTTTTTTGCATAAAATTAAATTAAAAATACTTGTGTCTTGTATGTTCTTTTTTATGTATATCAAGTAGTTGCACATGAAACATCGGATTTGGTAGTGAAACTTCGAACAACAGCAACTCTGTAAAAACTGACTTTTATTAATCAAAACATGTACTATACACTTCTCCCATTGAGTTTATTATTAATTTAATAGAAGTCCGGCGTTCTGGATTGAAAAACTTCTCAAAGGCGTTCAATCTTTTCCCTGCTTCATTGTTCAGTCTTTTCCCTGATAAAAAAGTCCAAATGCTTAAAAAATAATAGTCGGTTGGTGAGAAGTCTGGAGAGTAAGGTGGGCGAGGAGGAGTTCTCATAGTGCAAGTTGGGTAAATTTTGGAATATTGTTCTTGGAGTATTTTTCTTGACACTAGTTTCCGCGTTGCCATGAAGCAGTAAGACTTCATATTTATCACCAATCTAGGCCGCTTAACTGGTCATTTTTGGTACAATGCATCTAGCTGGGTGCAGTATTTCTCTTCATTAATGAATAACTTTACTAAACTGAATAATAATGCCTAACAGTCACCATCATTTTCTTCGGATAAAGATTGGTCGGCATGTGTTTTGGTGCCTCTACATATCAGGTCTGTAAATATGAAACCGGAATTTGCCCATAAGATGGCCCTAGCTGTCAATGTAGTTACCGTGAAACCGCGTCGTTGGCGCCATTTTCTTACTCTGACATCTGACAAAGCTTTTCAACTCACAACAATGCAAGTTTCATACAACAGCATAGTTAGTAATAGCGTTGAACATATCGAATTATGTGCCTGGAAACTACAATTTGTGGATAGCATTGATTTTCTGTTACCATTTGAAGAAAACTGCTGCAGAATCGCATCGAATGCTTGTCGAAGCTCACGGTGAGCATGGTCTTGGTAAATCACACTGCTTTGAGTGGTTTAAAAATTCAAAAGTGGCGATTTTGACGTGAGAAACGAAGAACGTGAAAGACCACCGAAAAAGAGTGTAATATATTATGAGCTGTTGAAACCGGGCGAAACCGTTAATACTGAACGGTACCGACAACAAATTCTCGATTTGAATCAAGTTTTACGTGAAAAACGACCAGAATATCAAAAAAGGCAACACAAAGTGATTTTGCTTCATGATAATGCACCATCACACACAGCAAAACTAGTCAAGGAAACGATTGAGGCGTTTAGTTGGGAAATGATTTCGCATGCGGCTTACTTACCAGATTTGGCTCCGTCCGAAGACTACTTATTTTCATCGATGGGACACACTTGCTGGACAGCGCTTCACTTCTTACGAAAATGTACGAAAATGGCTCGATGATTGGTTTGGCTCAAAAGAGCAACAGTTTTGTTTTGGCGTGGCATCCAGAAATTGTCAGACAGGTGGGGAATATGTATAGCCAACGATGGGCAATAATTTGAATAAAATATTTTTATCATTTTCATACAATAAAAGTGGATTTTTCTATACAAAAATTCCGGTTTCATATTTACATACATAGTAGGCATCGTGCAATGTCCATTATTCGTCACTTTTT
Organism: Rhysida immarginata; assembly: GCA_023313115.1. Taxonomy (NCBI): domain Eukaryota; kingdom Metazoa; phylum Arthropoda; class Chilopoda; order Scolopendromorpha; family Scolopendridae; genus Rhysida; species Rhysida immarginata. The sequence goes on from JAHWFO010013951.1 coordinate 529,017, forward strand.
CAGTACTGTTCCGGAAGAGAAGAGAAGTGCAGACTTCCAGTCGACTTTTTACTTGTTCAGTGAGGTCATGGGGAATCCACTGATCAGGTTTCTTGACCTTATAGCAAGTGCTTGCAAGTGGCAGAAAACTGTCAAATAGTGGACGTCTCTGTCAAGTCCTTACATAGATCCTATCGCGTCAGGGTTGGTAACTCCTTGTCTGACCCCTGTAACGTCAACGTGGGTGTTCCTCAGGGTTCAGTCCTGGTCCCGGCGTTGTTCAATTTTTTCATTCACGACCTGCCGGAATTCGCAAAGTGTAATCTGTATTTGTTAGCTGATGATGCGGCCATCATGACTTGCGCGAGGAATCCCGCACACGTCATCAGTCGCTTACAAAAGGCTTTGCAACAGTGCGAAAAATGGTTTGACACATGGTTCTATGTTCATTACACGTAAACGCAAGAATCCTCCAGGGACCCTCGCCTTATATGGCAGGAATCTGGATTGGGTAAAGAGCTACAAATACCTGGGCATAAAGATTACTCTAAGCTAAACTGGAATGAACATGTTCAATATGCTCTCAACAGGGCTAAAAAGGCGAAGTTCAGCCTGATTGCGCTCCTGGGGAGAAACAGTGCTCTTGGACTGGACAATAAACTCTTACTCTACAAGGTTGTGATCCGCACCGTCTTGCTCGATGGAATGCCTGCCTGGGCGTCTATCTGCAAATACCTTCCAAAATGTATCTCTCAGGGCCATTGTTCAGCTCGATAGAAGAGTTGCCAACAACTACTCTATTTATGAAGACCTCGGTCTGGCCCACATTGGTAGCAACGTCCAGATGCTCCTTAAGAAATTGCTTCTTAAAATCGAGACACACGATAATTCCTTGGTTTCCAGTATATTGGATCACCCTCTAGCCTTTAGGGGTCCCATAAGGATATGAAGACTCCTTCATCTACTGGAAGTCAATTTCGATGATATCAATAAGGTCGTCTTCCCCGACTTCTGGATATCTTAGCCGCAGATGCTCAGGCCTATCACTACGTCAATCAACAATCTTATTCCTCGTCCTACCAAGTTAGGACTCTATTCTCAGGATGACTCTCGAGGGACATCAGGCTTCTCCTCTAATTCAGTGTAATTCCCTTGGTTACTTTATGGGCGAGTGTGTTATGGAAGCTTAGCTCCCGGACCGCTCGTGTCTTTTCACTACACTGTTCGATTGTCGATTGTCAAGTCCTTACAATTTGGTGAAGGACATACTACACTAGATTCGGTTGATCGTCTCTGTCGATGGCTGCTGCTACGCAAAGGTCATATCATTGGATCGGAATTTTTGTTACCATTGCTAAATGATTCATGTCATTTGCTGTGTCATCTCCAACTGCTTTGTTCATATCTTTCACTGCTTCTGCTGCGGTGTGTTCTTTTTGAACTCGTAGAGAAAAAGTATCCTCCGTATTTAGCTTATTTCTATGAGGGTTGGTCGAAAGTAATCCCTCCATGGCTCTAACTTTTTTTTTATTTGTTAACCGATTTTCAAAATTCTAATTGTATCTGATACTTACATTGGTCCTCTGTGTCATGCACTATTCACTTTTCGACATAGTCCCCATCCCTTCGCACGCATTGCGCCAACGCCTGACTAGTCGGGTGAACCCGGTGGAGAGGAATTCCGGGGTTGTTGTCGATACCAGAATTGAATGGCATCTTTCAGCTCGTCGTCAGAATGCAACTCACTTCCCTTAAGGTGCTCTTTCTTCTTTGGGAAGTGGTGAAAGTCGCAAGGTACAAAATCTTTCATATTTGAACTGCAGTTTTTCATCTTTGAGCTGTAGGCGTTGCAACGCCTCTGTGCGGGCGGGCGTTATCGTGCTGCAGAAGAGGATCCAAAGCTGCCATCCAATCCTGGTGTCGACAACAAGTACGGAATTCCTCTCCGACGAGTTCACCCGACTAGGCATGCGTTGGCGCAATACGTGGAAAGAGATGGGGATTATGTATGCATGAGGACAAATGTAAGTATCAGATACAAACAGAATTTTGAAAAACGGTTAACAAATAAAAGAGTTACAGCCATGGAGGCATTACTTTTCGACCAACCTTCGTATTTTGTGTCTGTATGAACGCATCACAAAGCTAGTGCTTATATAATTATTTGCTTACGTGCAGGGATATTTAGTCCTACTATTCAAAATACCATTTGGCGGTCTTTATAAATATGAAAAATTACTTCATCCCGAAATCCGACATTTCATGTGCAGCAATTTGATATGTAGGCTGTTTGTAATTAAACTGAGAGTATACTCAGACCCATCTGCAGCTCGATTTCAAAACCGGAATGGCATCAAACTCGGTAGTGTGAATAATGACGATATGGGAAGAAGGATTCCACGAAAGAATTGTATTTCAAACTCAAAACAGTCTAAGTAGCCGAGAATTTGCATAAAACGCATGTGAAACTCTGTATTGCAAATTCTCGACTAGGTAGGTGACAACAGAGCCAGTAATTCTGGCTATAAAGACATGGGGAAAGCTCTGAAAGACATTCCAAGGAATAGCTTGGCTCAACCTGCGCGCGTTAGTTGGGAAGGGAATGTGCTGAACAAAACGTGATGTTTCACTTCAATTTCGTCTCACTTCATTTGCCTGTTTTTTTTTGTAACTCTTTTTGTACACTGCAGAGCGTCATCTTTTCCCTTATCAATGTTTGGAACTACAATTTTTTTATTCTCGGAATTCATATCGTCATTAATTATCATACCAAATTTGGTGCCATTTCGGTTGTGAGATCGAGCTTCAGTTGGCTCTGTACACAGTCTAGTTTCGATACAAACACCCTGTATTTACAGTATATTGATTAAATTAATAATCCCTAATTGATATGTATAAAAGTCAACGTGTGTTTGTGTATCCATCTGTATAATCGCAATGATCTCTGCAACCAAAAAAACAACGGGTGTTAAACTTTGCATGATGCTTTAAGATAATCTGAGAAAGGTTTGTAAATAACTTGCAATGGATTTCCGTGTCTTCCCCTCGTAAAACGAGAGAAAAAGCACACCATTTTCATCTTTTGAGCGCCAGTTCGTATCCAGGCTCGGATGACGTATTTTTTTTCTTTCATTTGTATAATTTTTTAATTATTATCCACACCATATATGATGCCACGTGATATTTTTTTTCTATTTATCTCGCTTTTTTTGTTTTTTTTTCAAAATTTTTTCTCCCTCTAAACTTGTGCATTCGTTCGAGTCATCTCGAATTTGGCCTTTTTACCCCCTGGGATTAATTCACAGGCGAATAGGATTTTTAACACCAAAATGTGTGGATTTCCAGTTTTGTGCACACATTTTACCAATTTTTTCTGTTTCGGGTTCTAATGACCTTCAGCGGGTTGCACGGGTTTTATGAGTGAAAAAACACATTTTTCATCTAACGGGCTTCGGTATATTCAGTCAACCCGAGCGAAGCAGGATATATATTCTAGTATTTTATATTGTACTTACTTCTACCAGTGTAATGAAGATTTCATAATGACCTCTCCTAAGAAACCTTCCCATACTAGAATTTCTATAAAAGAATATTTTTTATTTGTTATGCGCATGCGGTTGAAATGGGCTGTTGTAAGCATTTTTATTTATTCTTCTTTGATTTGAAGAAGCGATCGTTTCCCAAATCCGTTTAATTGGGGACAACATTCCTTCTCTTTTCGTTTGACGATGATGTTTTCCGAGGCGATTGGGCTCCAACGATCCATTAGCCGTGCTGCCATCTCGTGTTCACAGAATATTACGCCCGCGCTGATATATTAGAGTAGGGGGTAGGTGGACCATTAGAGAAAGCCATCAAACTCGAAAGCTGGGTTTTACACACTCGCCGCCGACATCAGTCTTTTTGGTGTTATGGCAGCCCGCCACCGTGACATTTTCTAACTTTTCCTTAAAGGTTACATTGTCTCAAGCCAAGCGTTAAGGGTTTGAGGCAGCACCCTCTGAAAATGGGTCTCTGTCTCTCTCTCTTTTGATTCAGTGTGACATACGCGTAAAGGGATGGATTCTCTCTCTCTCTCTCGCTGCTGACTCTTTTGCACTCGGCACCGGCGAAAAGTGGCAAACTCATCCAGGGTGTCAATCTCCCGACGAAGATTACCTTGAGCACTGCGGTTATGTTTAAATTGCAGTAATCTCGGCAGATGCTCGGAATGAGAGCGCCATGGAAATCTTTTGTCGGCAGAAGGGGGAAGAGGTTGGCAAAGAAAATATTAGGCGACGCGAAAATCCATTTCGAAACAGTGGCGAATTCAAATTACTTTTGAAAGATACCAGTTGAGAGAAATTGCTCGCCGTGTCTTTTTTCGTTTTTCTTTCTTTTTTATGCTCTAAACTGTTGCATAAAAGAGAAAGCAATTTTTTTGTTCTTCCTTTCGCTACTCTTTTTGTTGGTGAAGACAGTAAATTATCACGAAGAATTCATTTTGTCTCGCCGTCGTCATCTCTCGTGGGCGATTTGTGGAAGTGAAATGTATTGTTTCTCGAGTTGCGCTGGGAAATGGAGACGCACGAACAAATGGAAAGGAGAAGACGCGACGCAGAAAAGAGAATTGGGTAGGAGGAGAATGGGAAGATAGCTTCGTCTGCCTTTAAATGGGATTTTAATAACGGAAATGAATGAAACATTGTTTAAATGTAGATTTTTTTACGCCCCTCCACGTAAGAAATTTAAAATAAATGTAATCCCAGAAATAGAGGAGACAAGAAAAACCTTTTATTTCGCATTCTAAGAAAGGCGAAAAACTCTTGTATCGTCGTAAATAAAAGGCGTAAGTAATTGTTGGGCTTATTGAGCTGAGTTTGTCTATTATGGGCCTAGATCCCTATGACAGCTGTCTTGGGATGATGGGAAAAAAATATTTTTGCAGGACGCAAGAAGTACCTTTCCGTTTACTTTATTCAAAAATACTGGCTCTCCATAAAAGATTCGTACTTTAACAATATTCAACATGAAATCAATCTCCCCAGTGAGGATATAGGAAAGCAGCGGAGCCCTGAATAGGGTTGTCAATATTACCGGATTTCGCATTACCGATGATACCGAAAAGTTAAATCTCCATTACCGGTATTATTGCAATTACTCTTATTAAAAATAAAGCTTTTTTCTTCTATTTTTATTTTTATTACATAAATACTTTATATTTTATAATTAATTTGTAATGCAACTTTTGAACATTAAAATAAACTCCTAAGAAACAAAAGCTGTTAATAGTGGGGATAAAACTAAGCAGGTATAAAGAGAAAGAATTCAAGAAGTATTGTATTATTGAAAAAAATACAGAAAAAGCGCATCCGTGGAAGATTCTCATGCCTATAAACAAATGAATTTGCAAGGTTTCTTCAGATACATATGTGATTCTGAAAATACCCAATACTCTTGATTCAAACCGTTCAGTTCAGTGAATTTAACTGTATAAATGGCATTATACCGAAAACTGTAGACAAACTAAATATGCACAAAAAACACAAATCCACTAATAAAATTTTTTGTAAGGAGCCACGAATGTAGACTTCGAAGACAATATCTTCTTCATCAGTGAATTTACTTATAACAGATACAACTAACAAATAGTTGATAGTTCTATATTTGACCACAAGATATAAAGGTGATCTACAAATGTATGACGGTAAATTACCTGTTTTTATTGCTCGATTGCATTGACATTTTATAGATGTATTCTGAGACTCATATCTGGCGAATATTGCTTCACACGTGTTTTCTAAGCATCTCCAAGATGATGCTTTGAATGGCTGCGGTGATTTTCCTCTTTAAATCGTCGGTCTTTGGCCATAGACAATGCTCTTGATATGACCCCACAGAAGGAAATCTGACGGAAATCTGACAGGTCCGGAGAGTTGGGAGGCCATGGTATGGGCTCTCCTTGACCGCGCGAATTGTCGTTAATAGAGCATTTAAAAGGTGGCGGAACTCCAGGCGATGAATGCCCTTGTCCGTGGGCAATTCCCAACCAGTCTTTGTTTTGCACACATTGTTTAATTCCCTCTGATAGCAATAACACTCTCTGATATTCTTCAAACATACCATAATTAAAAAGCAGAAAAAAGAAGGAAGTTTTCTCTTCCCTTTTCTCCTTTGTAATTATTCTCAAATCTTCCATATAAAACATTTCACGTTCTATTGTTACCATTCACAGTTATCACCACTTTCTTTCATATGAACATTATTAACAAAACGCCGCT
>JAHWFO010013951.1:535655-581614 GCA_023313115.1 Rhysida immarginata
CCCCCCCCCCTTTTTTGTCATAACATTTATCAAAAAGTAATAAAATATTTCGGTCAACGTCGGAACATTGAAAATATGCCCTCGGTTCTTCCCTCCCTGCTCTTGAGGAAATCGGCGGAACATGGATCATTCCCTGCTGCGAGAACCTGCTGGGAATCTCGTCTCCGAGAGAAGCGCTTTCGATTCTAGTTTCGACCGATTGTACATACGTATTGCAATATTTCGCTAATCTTTGTACGCTTTCGATATCGGTTTTCTATGCAGAATGCCTTTAAATTGTTCTGCGTTTGGGTGTGTAAACAGAAAATACGATAACTACTTCGACAATTTTAACCAAAATGAAGCAAGGCGATCGTCGAGCAATCGTCAATGACGATCTGTTTTCTCCTTTGGAATAGTGGCTGTTTTCTTTTTATCTCTAAACTTAGCAGTTCATTAGGATTTGAATGGTATAAACTCTTTCGTGAATGACCTTCGTGAAGGTGAACCGATGACAGTTGTTTAGGACTACAAGGGAATTGTGTATATGGATTTCTTGAAAATATAAAGACTGCAAATGCTATATAGTATTCTAGGCTACTTTCTCATTCACAATACACGTATAATATTGTAAAGGTTATCATTCTGCAACACGACGGCGCAAGACCCCATATGCCACCAAAACTGTGACAGTAATTGACCGATTGCATTGGGACGTACACTTACACCTTCCATACAGTCCAGACTTGACTCCGAGTGTTTTTCATCTATCTGGCTCTCTGAAGGAGCATCTCGGATGAAAATGTGATTCAATCGATGTATCTATAATCAAATGATGTTTCTCAAACGTTTTCGAGCCACCGCCCTCTTAGCGTAAGCCACCGGAAATAAACTTATACCGTAAGCCCCCAAAACTGTCTGCAGCACCTCCAGCTTTTGTCTTTATTTTATATTGTTCTTTACATCTGTAAGCCATTAAATACAATGTAATATTTGAGTAAAGAAGGCTATTGTAATACCAATAATACTGTAGTTGGTGCTTTAGGAGCAGCACCATCAAGTCTTCAAAAATACCTGGATTATATAGGCCTTCAAATGATAACAAGCTGGCCAGATACAAAAAGCAGCCTTAATTGGAACAACACATATTTTACGAAGATATCTTTGCGACTTTTAGTTTCTTGAACAGGAACCGAATTCTAAAATGTCCAATTCCAGTCAAAGATCAAGCGACTGTGATAGAAATCGGTAATAATAATAATAATAATAATAATAATAATAATAATAATAATAATGCACCATAATAAAGAACTAATTTCAAAAGGTTTGAAACACCTAACTAAGTTATATTATACTTTGAATGAATGTAGAGGTACTTACTGGGTACCCTGTATAAAGAAATACCCAGTTGGTTGAGAGTTTTTGAAAGTATCCATTTCTCCTCTCCTTAAAAAATAAAAAAATAAAAACAGAGCGGTGGGGGTGGGAAGCGTCTTCTATACATTGTGCACACGAAATTGAAATCTTTATTTTAAAAGTGACGGTGCATCACAGGAGCGCTTGTGCCCGTGATGATAATGGCAACAGAGGCGACATCTGTTGCGAATAAAATGCCTCGGAAGAAAATAGGTTGCTCATTCATATGGATTTTTCAATTCGCTCGGAATTGAAATAAACAGTGGAAGAAGTAGAAGTAGAAAGTAGGGGAGTAGGTTTGGGTGTGTAGCAGCATCCGCCGTTCGTCATATTGAAGCGCACTTGTGCATGGAAAGAATGGAGCAGAGGAGGTGGTAGGTGAAGGGAAGTGGTAAAAATAAAGTAAATAATAAAAGCAACAGAAGAAAAAGGAGTTAAAATGAAAATGGGTTTTAAAGCCCTTTTTCCCTTGAGTTGGTTCGTTTTGTGTAGAATTATTTGAATATTCGTTTGTTTGCCTTTTTTTTTAATTGGTTTATTTCAAGCGTTATTGTGTGAAGGAAGTATTATATAGGATTACAAAAAATTACGAATTACGAGGAGATAGAAGTAAAGATGAAGCCAAAAACTTTTTAATGGAATTCGCAGAGCAAATATCAAATTCACCGTAAAGGGTTAGAAAAGGGATTGTTTCAGTTCAATCTAAATTACAAACACCGTCATTAAGAAATTATCGTAATCTATTAACATACTTCAGGTCTGAACTTTAGACTTCTACTCAAGTCAGTCATTCAAAGATCACTCCAGAAATTATCCTTAATCAGCTATTGTACGAGGGGAAGTCAATAATTGGGTCACAAATGGATGTAGAAACGAAACACATACGAGTACTGATTTGAAAACTACTTTTGTTTCTCCACATAATCTCCCTGTACATTGAGGCGCTTGTCCCATCGTTTCACATACCCCTCAAAACCAGTAAGATCAAATTCTTTGGGCTGCTGCCTGAACCAGGCGGTGATTTCCCTTTATACAACTTCATCGTATCTTCGTTTACGAGGATCGAGCAGCTTCATCGTAGAGAAAGTGTTCACCCGAAAGATAATGTTTAAGAAGGCCGAACAAATGGAAGTCGCTTGGAGCAAGATCAGGCAGGGTTATACGGAGGATGCTCGAGGACTTTCCACTTGAACTTTCTCAGCATCTCAGTTGTCTTGTTGGCAGTAAGAGGATGTTCACATTCTTCAGGGATTACAAGGGCATACTGCTTATCATATAGCCCTGACTTTGCCCCTCACGACTTTCCATTTGTTCGGTCCTCTTAAACATTATCTTTCGGCCGACGATGAGGTTGTACAAAGGGAAGTCAGCGCCTGGTTTAGGCAGCAGGCCAACGAATTTTATCTTACTGGTCTTGAGGGGCTTGTGGAAGGATGGGACAAGTGCCTCAATGTATAAGGAGATTATGTGGAGAAATAAAAGTAGCTCTCAAATCACTATTCGTTTTGTTTTATTTCTATATCCCATTTTTGAACTTACAGTCCGCGCGCCACGAGTTGGGGGATGTAGATCAGATAATTGCTCTCATTGGAAACTCATGGCGCGTGGACTTTACTTGCTGACTTCTCGTCGTATAAAACGTTGAGGAAAAGATAATTTAATTACTGAATTACAATAAAACCTCAACAAAATTTAAAGGTTAAAAATCAAAATATAAATAAAGGAGAACATGTAAGTACGTCACGGAAATAGTTTTCTTTGTAGGCGCTAGCTTAAAGCACACGCCGGAACTGAAAAGTCACCTGACCATTGTTGTCTGAGCAAACTTTCTTAACACGAAACAATTTGAATGTACGAGCTTTGCAACAACATGAACCGGAAATACGGTTCTACTATATAGGAAGAGAGATGGGTGGGATGTGGCGTATGTGGTAGTCGACATAAGCAGATGGCGGCTCACAAAGGGTGTTATTATAAGAGATGATCGGACGGGCTTGGCCCAAAAATCTTGTCCTGGAGGTTCTCCATACCATGCAGCGTATCTCACCTAAAGTGAACCAATAGCCAATGCCTTACCAATAACCAACTTCTAAAATACAAATCTGACAGAGTACTTTCAATGGAAGAATTATTATATTTTTATGTGAGGGGTTTTTATTATTCCAAAAAAACCGACGTCATTTTCGAATATGAAAGTCAACTTTGAAACGTGCAATGGAAACCCTTATTTTTAATGCTATTTTCACATAATACACAACATTTGAGAAATGTTTTGTTCTTGGTGTTTTTTCAATTGATCCAACCGTTTAGGAGACAGAGGCACTGAAAGTGTAGTATGTTTGGATTTAAAGAAAATTCAAAAAACACTTATTATAACAACATTTATTGTACAACCATTATTTTGCATTATTGTAAAAATGTTATGTTCAAATAAAAACATTGCTATTTATTTTAAAGTTATGTAAAGCAATAGATGTATAATAAATGTTTTCGTTTAAATTGATGAACAATATCTGTTTTTTACCTTTTCTTTAAATCCAAACACACAATACTTTCAGTGCGTCTATCTTCTAAACGGTTGGATCAATTGAAAAAACACCAAGAATAAAATATTTCTCAAATGTTGTGTACAATCTGAAAATAACATTAAAATAGGAGTTTCCATTGCACATTGAACATTACGAGCTTTCTATTTTAACTTTATTTATTTAGACCATTTTTAAATATTATTACCACTATTTTTGATAAATCATTTATTTCTAATGATTTTTGATATCAGACTTTTCTAATTAAAGTTTGTCAGCATGTTAATTTTAAGATCGTTTATTTTAATCCAAGTCCTTTTATTATTTAATTTTTAACCTTTAAATTTTGTTGAGGTTTTATTGTAATTCGGTAATTAAATTAATTTTTAGTAGCGTATTTCGTTATTTGCAGAATACATTTTCCTGTTAGTTCCACTAAAACTCTTTCCTATTAGAACATTTAAAAGTGATCAGCAGTACAATTTCTTTCTTCACACTGTTTATTAGGACGAACTGAGTGCACGTTGCATTAGAGGTATTCCCCACTAATGTCTGTGCCATCATTCCAACAATTTCCATATTGCCACAATAATCCATTCTTTTGGATGAGAATTTCTTACTGCGCGGCATTGGAAAATGAACTACGCTGCAACAATGTTCAGGTAGTCCGTGGAACGCACCCGACCTTCCATGAATGTCAGGGGACCAGTTCCATATCAGCAGACGCTCCATGCCACATTCTGCAGGACTTATTGTTTCATGGGGCTTCCGCCAAACCATCGCTAAATTCAACACAAGGGATATTGCGATTCGTTAGACAGCACACATTCCAGACACACGTTGGTCGAATTTTCATTTCTTTCCAGAAATGAGGAGCTTACAAATAAGCATGCGACTATCAATTTGGGTCTGTTTCAATTCTCAGAGCATGTGCTGTCATATATGGTCGGGAATAGCCTTGATTATAATCATTTCTCAACGATTGCACAGCATTTCGTCGTTTTAAACGACGGCGGATTCGCTCGCGATTGATTGGTTTTGAGCCACAGTTAACCCTTTTAGAAAAAGACGTGGATCATTTGTTTCATTGGTTGAATGCTGGGATTTGAAAATTTAGTCAGGTGCTTCGTTGTTTCAATTTTTGGATCCAACCAGACAAGCACCAACAATGCTGATGGTTAGAATCACAATGCTTTCTTAAATAAGTATTCGCATATATTACATACTCTCAAATTATTTTGCATATGTTTCTAATTCATTGGCCAATGTATGTAAGAAAGAAGAGCGTAATGGACAAACGTCCAGAATCAGATTGCGGATGCCCGTCATGTGTTCACTTGCTTATATTTAAAGGACAACTCTACGGTCACATACAGTTTAATTCAAATAAAAAGCCTAACCTATTAATAGCATGTGACATATTTAAAAAATTTTAATTCGAACTCTAAATGTGTGAAAAAACGAAAATAATCAGCGCGATTTAAAATAGGGAGGCATCCATCTTGGACGAGGCCGTTACGTCATTAGAGTCGTGGGTAGAATAACAATGTAATCCGAATAACAGTGTAGTCTGAATAATAATGTAATCTTCATTGTTTCCATCTAGGATTTTACAATCAGTATTTTTTCATTTGTTGAAAACAATGAAGGTTGGATTGCTCCGCGTCAGGGCTCTGCCTTTTAGAAAACACTAGGCCTCAACATGATAAAGATAAAACATTGTTACTTCGTTCAGGTGGTACTATTACAGAATTAAGTCCAACGTTACAATTTTAGTGCTTCAACAATGCATTATTGATGTCATGTTCAGGCCTGATATTTTCTAGGAGGCCTTGGTCAAGGGCCTTTCTTACTATGGTCAGGTGACTTTTCCACGTCAGGGCCTGTCTTTTTTCGTTGCCCTCGTTTGACTCAAACTACATCAGTTCCGGAAAAAAAAATGGCCATCGAGAGGGGAATGCAAAAGCGCCGTCTTTGACTCTTCAAAGCAGTTTTTTATATTGAAATTATGGACCAAAATTAAAAATTTCAACGGAAACGTGCTATATTTATATCAAAGAGTGGTATTCTGTAAAAAAAAAATTATAATCGATTTTTTTTTGCGTAGAGTTGTCCTTTAAGTTTTTTTTTTAGAGATGCATGTGAAATCTTGTAGAATAAATTAAATATACTGGTTTAGTTAAAAATAAGTTATAATACGAACTCGTGATTGAAGAATTCTAAAGATCGTTGAACGTTTTAACGAAAGGTAGGGAATTAGGAATTTATGAGGAGAAAGGAACAACTTCATAGCAGTAGGTTGTAAAAAATGGCGACAGGAAGGAAAGGGAAATATTAGTTCAGCTTAATAATAACAGCTTGTCTGCCAAGAATATTTTTTCATTAGCGCTTTTCTGTTTTTTGAAACTTCTTTTTTTTTTTTCCTCCTGCACGTTTTATCTTCCGATTTAAGAAGCTTCAGAACAGAAAGAAGGAGAGGGGGACGCGGCCGGGTTCAATCCTGTGTTCATTTCGCTCGGCCTTTTTTCCCCCTCCCTTTCCCTTTTGAGCGGGCAATGTCTTGAAAGTCGAAATAATGATGATGGATGACGATGTTCCACAATGGCTCAGTATAGATCATGGAGCTTTGAATTGTAAGTATAATACACACAAACACACACACATGCACAGGCACACACACATACAAACTATGATACCCCCCGAAATTAAAATCGTAGCTCCAACGCCACCTCTGATTTATGGCACACTTCAGAGCAGTTTTAAATGAAATTACGCTCATAAAAATAGTGGATTTATTCCGATAGGCCATCAAACATTAATTAATTAATGGACAGCATTAGCATATTATTTCAATCGTCGTTTCCTCCTCCTCCTCCTCCCGAATGGAGCGATGGGGTTATAGCTGGTTGGGTTGGGTTGGGTGTTGGTTGGTTCGTAAGTATTGAGCGCCCTTATTGCCGTTCTTCAAGATGAATTATATTGCCATTTCCCATCAACAGCGCGTTATTGAGGCAGTCGTTTCTATCAGTGATTCATCGACGGGGGCGTAATATGATTGCACCGTTTGAAAAATTATTGCTTTGCTTAAGAGATATTAAAAAATATATGTGAAAAGTGCGTGCGATTTGTCATTCGTTAGCATTATCCTTTCCCTGTCCTTGATTTTGATTTTATACTAGAAGCGAACCCACCCGATTGTATAATCGGGAAATAACCATTGTTAGATTTTTTCTTTGTTGTGACAGCGTTCACCGTCGCTGATTTTATATATATGATGATTAGTTTTTGTTAGTTTTATATAGTCATTAAGTAGATAGTCATTGTCTTCTAACACAGACATTGTCTTAAGAAAGATAATTGCGATTTTGTCCAGCTAACATTAAGTCACAGAATTTTTACTTTATCATCAAGAGTGAGAAATCTTCTATTTGTCATAAAAATTGCAGTTTCTGAAATTACTCTTCTAAATTACCCGAAATCAAATAGATGCAATAGATTTTTAAAGTGAATATGCTAGTTTATTTCTAAACTTTTTACTTGCTCTATCGAGAAATTAGGTAAAAGGAGGTGGGCGGATGAGAGCCAATTTTCGCTTATCAACAGATTGATGTGTCTTTATACTTTTAAAAAATTATGTGTACGAAAATTTGAGGACATGTGATTGAGCGCTTGCATTTATGTGTGTGCACTAAATATCTGTACTTTCATCTTTACAAAACATCAATGTTGGATTATCAACTAACGCAAGAAATGGAAAGACACGCCGTGAACGTGGCGCTACACGTACAGCATAGCGATGCAACAATTTTGAAAGTCGCCAGATCGTTTGCGAGCAAAGTTCGGAAGGAGTTGGAAGCCTCAGCCGGACATGTGTCACCTGTAGCTAATCGCAAAAAGCACGCACAACGTTCGAACTATATGAGAACACCACAATTTATACAACAGGTGCAAAATATTATCAATGAGAACCCAAGAACGTCCATCAGAGCCATCTCCCGAGATCTCCAGATTTCCGAGGGCACATTCCGCTTTGATGGAATCAATGCTGAGTAACGATTAGAAGTATGGTGTACGGTTCATCGAAACTGGACCATGGAAGAACGGAAACATGTCTTATGGAACGACGAATCTCGGTAAACACACTGATGCTCACTGTGATGAGGCAGTACCATGGTTTGGATTATTGTTTTAGTAGCAGAACTTACCTGACATTTTTGATAATTCTCACATTATAGCATCAGCACATAGAGATGGACTTTTCCTGTGCTGACATGACAAGGCTCCTTCTCACAAAGCAAGATGTGTGCTAGAATAGAGGTTTGAGGAAAAAGGGGTTGAAGATATGAACTGGTCTGCACAGAGTTCCAATATAAATCCCATTTAACACCTGTGAGTTGAACTCTTTCAACGCTCTTGGGGAAAAATGAAAGAGAATTCCTGAGCAATGTACCAAAAATTTGCGGAAATTCTTCCTCGAAGAGTAGACGTCGTAATAAAAGCAAAGAGAAATTCAACATCATAATCATTTTCGTTAAATCGTGGTTGCAGTATGAAAGTACGGGTGTCCGAGAAGTTTTGATCACATAGTTTATATGGGTTTCATTTTCGATCCCGTTTCAAAAATTAGTGGAGCATGAGCTTCATTTATGGCCTTGCTCCCATTGCGTTTATGTGCTCCAGTAATCGCGTATTCAAATGATTCAGTTACAACCTAATCAACCCTCCGTACAATCAAGTAGTTGGCAAGTCCATCTGAAATATAAAATCCGCTATTTATCTCTAAGCTGTAGATATTTTTTTCTTGTAGAACAGCAATCTGATTTGAATTCATTATACAGGAATATATTTAATCTTAAAAAAATTCAATATATCTTTTACTTATTCCATCTACTTAAGGTTTTTTCCCTCCCGAAAAGGAAGTTTTTGAAAAACCTTATTTATAAAAGGTTGTCACTTTCGATAGAATTTAAAGGACTGTCCACCAGGAATAAAATCCTAAAGAGAGGCAGTCTCGGTTGTAAGACACCAACATTCGTCGAGACAGCATTGGCAAAGAACGTGCTTTCTTTATATATAGACGGGTTTATTTCTTTTTTATCTTGGGGTATATCGTGGAAAAGGGGATTGGACTGATGTGTCGCCTATCTGCCATAGCGCATTTATTTACTTTCCCGGCGGTGCCATTTCATACATAAAATGCTCTTGGGGGGAAAAAGAAGATGAGTGAGCGCGTGATTGGCCCTCCCTCTATCAAATAAATTTACATTTGACTGTAAATAGGTCATACTCCCATACTTATCTTAGAGGCTTTTTGTCAACTTATTATAGTGCTTATGTTTGTTTTAACCTTGCGTTGATTTTTTCTCCGATTCTACACGCCTTCCGCTTGCTCATTTTCCCCCCCTTCGGCGAGAGTCTACGGCTTAGTTAATGATAAATCCATGCTAAAGTGGGTATTGTATTGCCTTAATGCTTAATTGCCAAAAACTACGGACTTAGTAGACCCGCTACTTAATTTATTATCGAATGTCCTATAAGTCTCGCAATTTGTCAGTTTTGTTCAACCCATAGTCTAAATATTTTTACACACTTTATAAATTTTCAATTGTTCTGTTTTTCATTTGATTTTAAGTTTATCTCTTAGTTGGTTTAACGCACCGTTCTATCGAGTTTTGCATTATTAATTTTGTATTAATTAATCGTAATTTATCGTTGTCACATCCTTAATGCAGTATTGATATAATCTTAAGTACGCTCCATGGTGCGTTGAATATCAGTATTCGACCGATGGTGGCTTTATAACGAAGTGCATATTGACTTCATTAAAAATTTTGTTCTTCATATACCCAATTATCTTGTTTAGTGTAAGCCTAATTATTGCTTTTATACTAAGCGCTTTTTGTGTTTCTAGTGTTGTTGTTGTTGTTGTCATGGGAAAAACCAAATTAGATCAGGTACAGAAGCCAAGTCCCAAAGGCGGACCCAAGGAAGGGCTAAGCCCAAGGAGCTAAAATGTACGGAAAATTACATGTATTAATTAATGTATGGGTGTAACAATTTTCTTACTCTAAAGATTGTGTTTTTAAAAGTTTTTGTATAAGTTCTGGCCTTCTGTACGGATATTCGATATTGACAGGCTTTTGTGTAACGAGTGTGGAATAACCCCAGTGGCAAAGAGGATGATAGGTACAATCTGTGCGCTGGTAACTCCCCAAAGGAGTTTTAAATCTCGTACTTAGTGATTTTGTCTGTGTATGTCTTTTGTAAATTATACAGGCTGAGTTAAAAAAAAATCCGGAGTCAGAAAAAAAACAATAGGTTTTGTAACAATAGGTATATTCAACAGTAGGTTTATTCAACAATAGGTGTGCTGTGAATGGTTTGCGTTTGTTGGTTTCTTTTTCGAAATCAAATAACAGTTGATTTCGTTTTCGGCTACAATGGGTCGATATACGGTTAGTGAACGAGTCGAACTAGTTCGTTGGTATTACCAACAAGGAAATAACGTTGCAAACGTTAGACGACAGTGGGCGCGAAAGTATCCAAATAGGCAACCACCTGCAAGAAGCACAATCCAGGCATTGATTGGAAAATTTGAGACAGATGGAACGGTCAAAGATGCACACAAGGGACGAAGCGGCCGACCTCCAACAATAGTAACGCCAGAAACTTGCGCAGATATCCGTTGCGCTCCTTCTACATCAACTCGCCAGTTAAGCCGACAGCACAATGCTTCCCAAACGTCACTGATACGATGCATTAAAAGAATAGGATTCAGGTGCTACAGACCCCGACTTAAGAGGAAACCGACCATGGCCGCCGTCTAGAGTTACGGAAAATGTACTTTGATGATCGTGAGCTATAAACCGCACCGAAATTTCTTTTTGTAGGGTTAGAATTTGGGAAGTTTACCTTGACCTTGTACAAATACTTTAAAGGCCGTTAAGAAGGTTAAGTAGAAACTGTGAATGAAAAATCCTTTAAAAATAAAAATAATGAAACCAATTTTCCACAAAATTAGATAATAACATAAACGCATGAATGACTACTAAGTCATAATCTTCAGCATGAATACCCTTTAAATCATTTCGTATGGGGGCGCTTTTTGTTATCTTACCTGACTAGAGCCTTTATATACGGAGTGATGTGTCATGTTTATGGTAAATAGAATACACTTACTGTAGGTCTACTGGAACCCTGTTCTCCACCAACTATGTGCTCGTGATATCCCTTCCTAATCCCTTTCTTCTAGCAATTGCTCGACATCTTAGTTTACACGTAAGAAGTTTCTACAGAAAACAGCGAGGTCGATTCTGTTCCACTCTCTTGATAGGCTTTCCATAATCCAGAAAGTGTTCTCGGATCTCTTACCTGAAGAGCTCTTTTAAGGAAACCGAATTCACAAAAATCCATGGGAGAGGTATCGGGTGACTTGACAGGAATGTCTGAGAATGGGATAACCTTAATCCCAGTTTCTTGTTCCATTCAAAGCACAGCACTGAAGATTTAGCAGTGTGGCAGGATATTTTGTTCTTCGCCATAGGGCCATATAACCGTGGGATATCGTTATCACATGTATGTGTTCCAAGACATTTTCCTGATAGTGGCAGAATTTATCTTTGCTTTAGATCCCACCTTTTTGATGATCCAGCAACTATCATCAATCTTTTCGGAAAACTCTCCTTGCATTCATGCACCTGTTGTCAACAAAAAAAAATTCCTCTGGCTTGCCTTCTCTCGAGATATAGACCCAAGTCTCATCCAAAGTGACTATGTCCTGCCAAATAGCGTTTATACAGTTTTCTGCTGTTGACGTGTCGTTGCAGCAGCTTTACATACAACTCTTGTACCGTTTCCACTTGCAAATCTTTGTTTATTATTTTATTTACGGTAACATGTGACGTTCCAAAATCCCTCTTTGGGTTGCTGGATTTTCACCCTGGACAAGCTGCTTGACCTTTTCGAATGGCCTGCGGTGTTCGGCTTGTGGGAACTCGAGATTTTGTTGTTTCTGACCAGCTGGAATTAACCCTTCGCGGGATTTTCCTTTTCCATTGAATACTGCCGATATGCCTTATTTCGGTACTGAGAAATTACGTGTTTTACACGTGCTAATTATACCAGATTAGCTGTAATTAGTGTTGGAAAGGTCAATAATGTGCCCTTCCCAGTAAGGCCCGATTTTCGGAGAATTTTAGCATTCACGCAATAAATCGTTACCAAAAATTGTAATCAACCTTCTGTATTTCTGATTACTTCTCTTATTTCGTGATAGATTTGAGGACTGGTGAGGTCAGCGATGCATAGTTCTCGAAGCATAATATTTATTTTATTTATTTATTTTTATTTATTAGTACTGGTAATCCAATACGTCCATCCAGGGCCTGTATGGCCTGAGGCCGACGAGTTGGGCCCCTGGATGAACCTGGATTAACGACTGCTGTATGATGGTCACAGCAGCCGAGGGGATGAAGATCGTGGATCACGGATGGATCACGGATGGATCACGGATGGATACGTCCATCCAGTGACTAGCCGTGCCTGATGTTGCTTAACTTCACAGGATAATAAGTAAAAAGTGAAAAACTAAAAAAATAAGTTATCAATTTTTTTACTTATTATTTTTTGTATTCCAAGGTTTTTGTGTCTCGCTCTTCTTCTCTACATCCATCAATAATATACAGGATGTATTTGAAATGTCTGTACCCCTCAAATTACTTGGTAGCTATCGTAGGATCTAAAATCTATAAATAGGAAATCGTGGGTGGACAACCTTTTGGTGACTTTCCAAAGACCTGATTATGCAAATTAGGACATATACAAAATTTATCTCGTAAATCTTAACCAATTTCCAATGACAAACTTGTTCCGGATTTAATTATGCACCCAATAACACAAACATTACATCATAATCTATTGAAGAGATCACTCAAAGAAACGGAAGTTGCACAAGGTGGCTACTAACATTAAACTCGGCCTACTTCCAACAGAAGGTAATGAACCCAAATTACTATCAAGAAATCTCCTTTTTCGCGATGCAGACGCTCATCGAGCACACATTTAAAGGATAAGGTATCGAGCCATACTTTACGTTCTTCACTGGCCTAAAGTGCAACAGAAGAAACAGAAACCGGAATCAAGAAAATCCCATTTTCATCCATCCAGATTTAGTACCCAAACGCTTCTGTAGCTTTGGACTCCTTAAAAGAGACCTTAATAACGGTTGATCTACAACGTTAAGAGGCTTGTGGAAAGTGTGCGAATAGATGTGGAGTAACACCTCTCTTGCAATGCTTCACAGAAGTTTGTTACAGTAGAAACTGCTATTCGGGCTATTGTCCACAACAGGGGACGTAACATTGAATATAGCAGATGGTGGAGGAACAGTATCTCTTCAAAAAATTAACTGGCTCAAACCTCTGCATTAATGAAACATGTATTTAGGTTTGGAATTTATCGCAGCCATTGTTCTAAATTTAACAACCTCGAGAATAAGACCTCTTGACTGAGGTTTTTTTGTAATTTCTTAAAGGAAAACCCGTTTTTATATGTAATTATCTCTTACTTAAAAATTGATTTTGACGGTGAATGTTATCGTTGCCGTCCAATTTGATTTGTGTGCCAAAAACATTAGAAGATCATGGAAATTCGTTGATGGAAGAGAGAGAGAGAGAGAGAGAAGAAAATTATTCCGAACCATTTCTTGGTATGATTACATAAATAAAAGAAAAGCTTATTCCATGGAAAGCAAAAGAGGCTGGTGAAATTGCAAATAAAATATTTACAAGGGGAGACCACAGATTTCATTTTGCCGTTTAATTATGCATTTTAATTTTGTCCCGGGAAAGGGCTTTGGTAAAACTATTTTCTCCGACGATACAAGTCGAATTTTCGAGCGAAAATTTCCATAATGAGCTCTTGGACGGAGTGATTAAAAAACTAATCTCCTTTTCTTCGTCGAGCGAAGTGGAGGCCAAGGAAAGCACCTTTATGCCTTATTAATAAACCCTCCCAACCGACCTCCCCTCTCAAACATTATTAATTTAAGAGTTAAGGATCCATTTCCTCTTTTCTCTGTAGGAAATCGTTACTCCAATAGATTTATGTATTCGTATAAATATTTGTTTTGTTATAATGGGGGTTAAATCTGGAAGGTATTTTTGTGTGTGTGTGGGGGGGGGGGGGGGAGGTATTTTCTTTTTGCATTCGTAAAGGAAATGAAAACGGACGTGAGATTGTCGATTGGGATTCTTTGAAAAGAAAACGAGATGCTCTTTGGAAGAGTATGAGTCTTAAGTTTAAGGGTTGCCGTCATTGGCTCTGATCCGAAGACGGTCATTTTGAAGGAGGTGGGGGTTAAGAGAAAAGGGGTGACGTTAGCAGGGGGTTGTTGATGCCTGATATTTATTTCATGAGGAACGCTACGTAGATTTATGCCAGCCAAGTTTGAGCCAGAGACCCTCGTTCGGTTTCTGACCAGATAGAAAATTTTATGGACTGGAATGGAAATAATGAATAATGGGCACTTCAACATTTGTGCCGCTTAGTGTAGTCCTTTTTTTATTCCTTTTTTCCCTTCTTATTTTATTCCCTGTTTAACCGATATGTACGCTTATGATTCCATTTCACTGGGAATTGGATGGTTGGAAAGGGAAACATGAGTTGATCGTGCCGGGAAGGATGGTTATTACTCGTCCGTTTTTTTCTTGCGTGTGTGTGTCTTCCATATTTTCCTTATCAAGCAGTCATTGGGCCTGGCAGTCATTTGTCATGCTTCCCACTGGTTTACGGGTGATAAAAAATTCATCTATGGGCAGTTTTAAAAGAATTCGATATTCTGTCAGCTGTACTAATTCTCCTCCATATAGAAATTTTATGGATTTTAGTCTTTTCTAATGTACACTCAGAAATTAGGATTATGCATAAAAAAAGAAAAATGCTTACTATTGCAAAACAAGTAATTGATGCAGACGATGCCGGATTAGTGCACGGGGTAGTGCATTAAAAATTACATTTTGCACAAGACAGTTAATCTATCAAGTTAACGCAAAAAAATTCCCTGACCAAAAACAAGGGGGGGGGGGGGGGATTCCAGGATAACAAAACCCAGAATTATTATTTTATTTGGTGTCATTATAATTTCTTATGTTCATTTCTTGAGAGGTTCCACATTAAGGGTTTCAGTGACCACGTATAAGAAAATAGCAATCGATAAACATTGATAACAGCACAGCAATTAGCTGTTAATAATATTAAACTCAGCAGCAATTATTAGCTATTGATAATAATGAGCCTAACATTAATTAGATACTAATATCAATTAGCTATTCTACCAGGCTGAACAGCAATTATACCAGGTGTGTCTAAAAAGTTCGGTGAAAGGGTCGATATCTAAACGGCAACGTGGGCTAGGAAGTGAGACATTGAGACCCATTATAGAAGCACCACCTTGCGTTGAACACAGTAAACTGAAGCAGATTTGGCTGCTGCGGCCAGTAGAACATAATGACTGTGAAGATTCGTGTCATAGTGCAATGAAGCAACGCGTGAACATTAGGTTTTGTTGCGAATTGGGGCAAATGGTAAGAAGACTCTCTAACATGTTCGACCAGAGCTGTACAGGACTGAACAGTGGACTTTGTTGAGCGACAACGCCCGCCCGCACAATGCGATCTGTGTGCAAAACTTCCTGGCTAAGCGCGAGCGTTCTAAGCGCGAGCGTTCTGTGTGCAGAACTTCCTGTTCTCGAACATCCACCGTACTCTCTTAATCTAGCGCCCTCAGACTTCCTTGTTTCCCCTCTTCAAGGAATTCTTGAAAGGCATATATTTTGCAGACATCCAATGCCGTGTGACATCAGCCCTTCAAGCGATTCCAAAAGCCATCGCTGACAGCTTTCAGCGCTTTACAAATGTTGTCAAAGTGTAATGTGGCTACTGGAGATGACTTTGAAGGTGAACAAAGGAAATTTGTTTTACGTTTCTTCTGTTTTCTTTGTTTGCTCATACTATTCACCGAACATTTTAGGCACACCTTATAGTCCTCATCAATTATAGTCCCCTTTCGCGCGTTATACACCTTTTATGTGCTTCTGTCGATGTCTGGTTTATTCAGAATTCCTAAAACTATGGCGGCTTCCACTTCGATCCAACCTAGAGAGACTACGAGGGACGGTATAAAAGAAGGATCGCTTTTGAAAATGTGTGATGCCACGTGCTGGAGGGTACAAAGCGGCGTTTGGTGCGATACCGCTAAACGCCATCAGAGCGTCGAAAAAATATGGCACAGCCCGTCGGAAAATTGGAGGTGCAAGCCGTGATAAAGTTCCTGCATTTGAAGGGGAACAACGGCAAACAAATCCATGAGCAGTTAGTGGCCGTTTATGGTAGCCATTTGATGTTTTAGGCAAAATGACCAAAACAATTGCGGATTTCTGGAAAGGATATACGAGGCGTTTTCAGAAAGTAAGTTCATTTTTGTAATAAAAACAAAACTACTATACAGGGTGACCCAAACTTATCCAGCATAATTGTTTAGGAACATTGTATGGTTCAAATGGAACAAAAAATGTCCTATAAACATTACATCTAGTTTCGATGGTGTGTGAGATATGGACGTTTGTCTCTTTTCTTTTATTTTATGTACGAGGAAACCTCCGATTGCAATTGGACGGATGCCCGGCCCACTTTGGTAGAGAAATGCGAGACTGGTTAAATGTCAATTATCCGGACAGATGGATCGGTAGAGGCGGTCCAGTGGCTTGGCCTCCTAGGTCACCGGACCTCACCCCATTAGATTTTTTTCTGTGGGGAATACTGAAGGAGGAGGTCTACAGCAATCCGCCCACCACCAGAGATGAGATCATTGCATCCATTTAAGCTTGTAGTCGAGCAATTACACTCGACCAGATTGTGGCAGTTACCAGCTCAGTTGTCCGAAGATGTAACCAGTGCATTGGAGCTGGGGGCAACTATTTTGAGGGGCTTCCTCGATATTGATTTGTTACTTTCTTCTTATTCTTATATCATTTTAGTTTTGTTTTGTAGTTCAATGTGATGTTCTGTGAGTATGCAGAATAAAAGTGATCTGCACTCTCAGGTGTTTTTTTTATTTGCTTTATTTTATTTTATTTATTTACGGATTACACCCTTTTTAACATAAAGGAAAATTGGCAGACATTCATAATGAAAGAAAGGTAAAATTATTGAAAATATAGTAAGAATCAGTATACAAGTAATGTGAACCTAAAATTAGCAATGCAGCCTAAAGTTGTAAAAAAGTTCTCTTCAGATGTTCTATGGAATCGAAAAAGAAATCGTGGTGAGGAGAAACAATATTTCCTACCCTATGAAGACGAGGAAGAGGGCCATTCATTTCGGAGTTAGTAGTGAGCACCTGTCGATAAAACAGTTGAAGGTACTCTAAACTGGCAGCAACTCAAAAGGTCAGAACAGTCGATGTTGGCATTAAGAATCTTTTTTAAGAAGATCGCGTCGTGGAGTTGTCTTCTTTTGATCAGGGGAATAAGTCCCAGGAAATCCGCAACGGAGTCAATGGGCACGAAGCATATTCGAACCCAAGTTTAATTCCTGCAAAGCGTATAAGTCGATACTGAATTTTCTGGAGCCGTTGAAAATGTCCAATCTGATGAGGAGCCCAGGCTACACTGCAGTATTCAAGAATAGGTCTGACTAGTGCCACAAACAATATTCTTAGGGCGTCCACACTGAGGCCATGTCTGGAAGTTCTAATAATAAAACCGAGTGTTCTGGTGGCTTTGCGGTAAATATCGTTGATGTGAGAATCGGGGCTTAGGTTAGAAGATAAGGTTACTCCAAGATCGCATATGACGGTCTTTCGTGGCAGCAAAGTATTTCCTATGTAGTAATCTGCAGTTATGGGACTAGCAGAGCGGAAGAAAGTTACAACTGCACATTTCCCGACGTTTAGCTTCATTGAATTCTTAGAACACCATTCTACGACCTTCTCTAGACCTTCTTGGACCTTGGTTCAATCTGAGATTTTGGATACCGTGCTAAAAATCTTGATGTCATCAGAAAACAATAGGTAGCGGACATCGATGCTACTAACAATGTCATTAATAAACACATTGAACAGATAGGGACCAAGATGGGAGCCTTGCGGAACGCCTGAATGCATTAAAAACGGGTTAGAAGTAGCCCCGTTAAACTTGACAATGAGACTACGATTGCTTAAATATGATCGGAACCACTTAAGGAGACTGCCACCAAATCCATATGATTTTAACTTGGCTAAGAGGTGTTCATGACTGATGGAATCAAAAGCTTTAGAAAAGTCCACATATATACTATCAACTTGTAAACCCTTAGAGAACGCAGACAAGATGTAATTTTCGTATACCACAAGATTTGTGCCAGTGGATCTTCCAGAAGTAAACCCGTGTTGTTCTTGGGCAAACAGACACTTTGCGGAAAAATTAATACAGTCAAGCACCAAGGATTCGAATAACTTTCCCAATGCAGAGTGAATTGCTATTGGTCTATAGTTAGAGACATCTGATGAATCTGAACTTTTAGGAATGGGCACCACGTAGCTAGACTTTAATGAATCCGGAAAGATGCCTTCTTCCAATAATCAATTGAAAAAAACAGTCAGTTGGGGGGCAATCAACTTGCAACTAGATTTTAGAACAATGGGGGGGGGGGATCAAATCAGGCCCAGTTCCCTTATAAGCATCCGGTGAAGCCAACTTAGCTTCAACCTCCTCCACAGTTACAAAACAAGAAGGTACTGTGATTTGTTTATTGAACAAATATAAAGGAACTTCAGACTTAGCACATTTGGTAGACTGAAGAGAAAAACTCGGCGAAGAAGTTACAAACGCCTGCGGGAGACGTTTCAAATCGACCATTGAATGTGAAACTATTTTGAGGCACTGAGACATTACCCATTTCCCTCGCAAAGCTCCAGAATGACCTTAAGTTTAAAGGGATCGTGGAATTAAAGTGAGTGATGTAAGAAGAGTAACACTGCGAGGTCACCTCCTTGCAGATGGAACGTAACCGCTTGAACTCATCAAGATCGGCTTTGCTGCCCGATAACTTGTAATTCTTATGTGCTGCCTTTAACAACTCTACAAGAAAATAGACAAACGTCGATATCCCACACACGACCGAAACTAGATGTAATATTTATAGGACATTTTTTGTTCCATTTGAAATATACAATGTTCCAAATTATGCTGGATAAGTTTGGGTCACCCTGTATATATTTTCAGATTTTTTTCTTTACCAGATTCTATCTACCTTTAACTATTTTTCCAATTTTATTTAAACACTTGCCATAGCGCTCAATGAGCTTCTGCATGCTCACTTCATAGAAGTCTGCTGCCAATGAGGAAAGCCACGCAGTTTTCACTTCTTCATCGTCGCTGAAATGCACGCTGCCGACGAACTCTTTTAGGCACCGGAACAGGTGGTAGTCAATGGACGCGAGTTACAGATGGTCAAGTTGTTCCCAACCAAAAAATCTGATTAGTTGGAAACAATATAGTCATTTGACATATGCGGCAGGTAGTCGGCTGAGAAGGTCTCTCTTCCAAGATATTTTTTCCTGGATGACTAAGTAAGGATGTCACATTTCTTTAAAGCTGAAATGATGCTGTTTACTACTACGCTTTTAGATAAAACGATTCCTACGTCTTTGCAGCGCCGTACTATGAAGAAAACACTAATTCTTGCATGGGGAAAGACTCTTATACGAACCGTACTGTAAACTACGAAGAAAATCTATGTATGCTGAAAGCCATGACCAAAAAAAAAGGTAGGGTTTTGATACAGCAACTGCCAATTACATCATTCATCACGACATAAGCTCCAGAAGCTCTTTCTGAAGTTTGGCCGTGCATTAGCTAAACAGATTCTAGTAAACAAGGGCATAAGGGAAAGGTACGAATTTTGTTTGTGACAGATACCGTGGCGTAGTTGCATGTTTCTTCGCTAAATATGACGAGGATTCTGCTCTTCTTACCTGGCCTATCAAGTCATCTGAGCTCACTGTATGTGACTTTTTCCTTTGGTGTTATGTAAGAGATAAGTTTTATTGCCTCCCTTACCAAGAGACTTATCGAGGCTTCGTCAAAGAGTCACAGATGAAGTTGCTACGCTGATATGTTAGAACGAGCGTGGCATTAGCTACATTACAGAATTGACGTCTGTTGAGTCAGTAGGGGAGAACATATCGAACATTTACAAATAGGTAAAACATGGATATTTATCTGTCCACTGACATGTCTCTCCTTACGTTTACATGACTCAGCCCTAAAGGTATTGAGCATCAAAATCATGAAGGGGTTTAATGCACTACGGTGTATATGAACTATATCTCACGTAAAGATTAGCTGCAATGAATTTATTCGAACAGCGAGAACTGACTCCGTAATGGCCTTTTGCTCTCAATTAAAATTTTCGACCTATTCAGTTCAATATAATTGACAACGTCATTATACTAGTAAATTTTAAAATTCTACTCCCTATGATCATCTCACTCTACTTAAAGTCGAAATTTCCTTTCAACACGCTCCAATTATAGAACCATTGCCATATACGCTGAGAATGGCTATTTTGAAATGGAGTCAAATCCACTGTGGTAACCACCATATGTCATATCGATTGTAATTTCGGATTATACCTTTTAATTATACACACGTTGGCCAATTAATTAGAAACTTGTGTAAAACATACGTAAATTCATTTTTATGCAAAATAGAGTGAGGCCACGCTCATATGTATTTAACAGGAGTTGGGTCAATCTAATCATTGAACTTGATCATCGTGGGGGGAAATAACGATGTGACTGACCTCCAAAAGCGAGTACTCATCTAGCTGAAGCCAAAATTGAACAACGAAGTAGCTGACTTGATTCTCGAAAGGTGCAATATCTAGCGTATTCAGTTATGGAGAAAAAACATCCACAGTGTTTATCTGAAAGAGCAACTGTGGCTCAAAGATAATCAATCATACCCGAGAGCGACCTGTAGGAAGAAACAGGACATCCACTGTGCAGTAATTCCCAAATGAATTTAACTAAGGCTGTTCTCGATCCATAACCGGAAGAACATGAGCCGGGAATTGAAGTGATTTGAACCTGTCGAAGAGGAATTCCGGGATTGTTGTCAACACCAGGAATGAATGGCAGCTTTAACCTCGTCGTCAGAACGCAACTCATGTCCCTTAAGGTGCTCTTTCACCTCTGGCGACGAGATGAAAACTGCCATTCAATCATGGTATCGATAACAACCTCGGAATTCCTCCGACGAGTTCACCTAATTAGTCACGCGTTGGCGAATGTGTGGAAAGGGGTGGGGACTATGTCGAAAAGTCAATATTCCTTACACAGAGAACAAATGTAAGTATCAGGTACAAAAAGAATTTTGAAAATCGGTTACCAAAATGAAAAGTTACAGCCATGGAGGCATTGCTTTTCAGAATGCCTCGTATAAATTATTTCGAGACGAATAATTGCATACAAAATTAAGGTTTCGTACTTAATAACATTGCTGTAACTGCAATTCTTTGGAGAACGCCGTTAACGATTTTGTTTCCCCTTTATCGCCATATTTTTTTTCTTTTCATTTCCGCTACCACCAATGCGCAACCCCATCGCTTTCAAGGTATGCTTACGCGCAAACAAAGAATTCTGTGTATAGATTCAGATGATTCCCTTGTCAGTTCATCGCTAATTTCTAAGAGATCTAAGAAATACCTGGTGAATACTTGGTCTTCCATTGACTTACAAGTTGCTGAACACATTATTGGCTGTATGCCGTAATTTGGGTCAAAGGGGGGTATTAAAAATTTTAAACAGATGTTTTTAATTCCAAATATAACTGATAAAACAGTTTCAAGGGTAACCATTTTTAAAGAACTATTGCTTTACCGCCATTTTGATACCGAAGTGGAAAAAGAAGAAAAGGAGGAGGAATGACGAGCCCAAAAAAATGTGGGTTAAAAACTTAGCGGTAGAACCCGTTATTTCATCTGGAATAATCATAAAAGCGGGGTCCCTTTCCAAGCATTATCCATCTCTATCCTTCTCTTTTTTCATCTTTTTTTTTTTTTTTTTTTTTTTTTGCATTCGACTCTTCTGCGGGGGGAGGAAGAAAGCGTGTTGCTGTCCCTCCACGGCAACCAACCGGCAATCTTCTCAACAAATCTTCATTTTTTTCTCCCGTCTCTTGAAAAAAGAAGAAAATCATCATTTCCCACAAGCAGTGCAGAAATTGATGGCAAAGGAAGAAGACGGAGAATTAAGAATGAATAAAGAGGTCGAGGGAGTATTACAGATATAAGCAACGACGAAAAAGGGAGGGAAGCAAAAAATAAAAAAAAAAAAGAAATCTGTGGGAGCTGAATATTTTTATCTACCCAAAATAGAGAGAGCGAAGATGATCGTAGACAGAAACAGATAACACTAGCACTTCAGCCATTTCTCTCCTCTCTCACTTTTTCTTCGTTCTTTATTTTAACGTTTGAAAATTCGCCTCCTCTTTTTTTTTTTAATGTTGCCAATCTGGGGCGAGATTGCTATGAGAAATGACACCGACCGAGTGTTTCATTTGCAATGTGATAGGAATATGTTCCCGGCAAATGATCACATCTGACATGTTTTAGCAGCGTAATAGGAGCAAATGACATGTTCCCTGCCGGAGTTATGAATAGGCAGATAGGCTATGACTTGAAAGATGAAGCGAAGAGGTATTAGGACTCATTCCTATTTGCACGATTCTTAGCATCATTCGGAGAACGCGGAAGACGGGAGAGAGGCGACAGGGAAAAAAAAAACCTTAAAAAGAGGCAAAAAATACGGAGAAGGGTAAAAATGAGAAGGAAGGAAGGAAAAAAGAAATGAAACGAATAAATAACAAAACAGAACGTAAAACGCCACACATACCACTATCTCTAAAAAATATTCGCGCATTACTCTTGTTTCTCAAAACACCGTAATACAAACAGTGGCCAATGAATTTTCAGGTCATTTAAAAAGTTCTTGCGAAGTTTCGAAGATCTATTTAGACTCACATAAATTATAAAAATATTCAATTTATTCATCATAATAATCCCCCTCATAATCAATAACATGTATCTCTAACGGGTAGGTAATCTGGAAATCCCATGTCAAAGGTAGAATCTTTGGTTCTGAAAGTGAAAAAGTCTTCCAATTTTATTCCGAGAACATGACGATTTCTAAACTGTCGTGTTTGCATATAATAATCCACTGCTCTAAACCAGCTGATTATCTGTGAATACGGAGGATGAAGTATAGCTTCCCATTCAAGCTGAATAATCTTTGAACGAGTCTGTAAAACTGTGTGCGGTCTTGTATTATCCTGTAGCAGCAAGGGGACCTTTGCGATTTGCCAATGCAGATTGTTGTTGGAGGACTTTCTGATGAAATCGTTGAAGCTTATCACAGTGTATATGATGGTTTTATCTTACTTTAAGACCTCAAAGTGTCCTACTCCAATTGCCGTCCAGAAATCACACAGCAACAATCTTAGGATATTTCCAGGAAGTTCCCCTGGCAAAAATTATTGGCATGAGCGATGAATATTACTGTAGATAACCCGTTTTTCATCGCATGTAATGATTCGGTCCGGATGTGGCTCTCTGTGATGAGAGAACCTGGGGGACTAATATATTCAGTTTTTTTACTCTTCCCAGTATGCAAAGATGGCTATGCGCAGTTCTTCCTGTCACAGAGAGTTGTCTTGCTAATTCATGTCAAGTTTGGCGTGGATTAGCTTCAATGAGTGCCATATGGAACTTCAAAAACCAAACTGAGATTTCCTTACTGTCAAGGCTTCCTGTACATACGCTTGACATTGTGACGCAGTTTGAATTCCAAAAGCAATCCTGTTCTAATTTTGACTATAGGAATAACCAACGTAGACACCTATTACCGATTGTTACTATGATAAAATAATTTATTTAAGACCCATCAATAGGAATAGATGTGAAAATCAAATCATGGTAGGACAGAGCCATTTCTTTTGAGGGATTCAGAATCATGACCTGATAGAAATATGTGTTTAATAATTTATTGGATCCTCTTTGGGCCGAATTTCAGCAAATATATGCGGGTTGGCTTAGAGTTAATAAGATGTTGAAGTACTTATAACGAATGGAAAACCACCCCTTTGCCAGACAGTCACTTAGTTCTCTTAGCATATTTGATGAAAAGATCCTGCCGCAAATATTTTTATAGGGGTAAGATCTGGTCACTGGGGAGGCCAGGGTTAATGACGAAAGTTATCCTCGTGCTCGCTAACCCATTGCTGACCAACCGTGTGCGATAAAGTGTAGCATTATGGCCCACGAAAAACCCTTCGCATGCAGCCTTGTAGGACGAACTTGGTCGGCAAAAATATTCAGATGGTCTGTGGAACACAATCGATCTTCCATAAATATCAGGATACAATACCAAGAAAAGCTCCGTACCATAACACCACTACAAGAACATTAAGATGTCATTATAAGGCATGCTGGAACCATTGCTTCATAGGGATCCCACGAAAACCTCTGCCTACCGTCGGTACAAAACAAGGTGTATCATGATTCGTTTGGCCAGTCACGACGTTACAGAAACCACTGTTTTAGGGTCAAGACGCTCCTGTTCTCTGCGGAAATCAAGGATTTTCGTATAGCCGATTGCTCATGATTGCTCGAGAACATGAGCTACAGTTACCTCTTTCAGACAATGGTTATGGATCCAACGCTGGAATGCTTGCATATTACGAGAATCCAAGTTATCTGCTTTGTTGTTTCAATCGTGGTTCTAACTAGACGAGCACTGAAGTAAGTCCCTTTTAGAAGTCTGTATTAGGTCCTTTTCTTTCTCATCCTGATCAAGTATTGTTATCTTTTTTTTCACCCAACTCCTTCTTAGATAAGTATAAGCTTGAATAGGGTGGCCAGGTGTCCGGTTTTTGACCGGACAGTCCGTTCTTTAAGTCATCTGTCCGTTTTTTACCAAATGTCCGGTTTTTTGGGTCGGACCTCAAATTTGGCAGTTTTTTTCCCGAAAAAAATTGCAATCGAAATGGAAGGTCAACGTTAAGAAGTCTCTGATTGGACAACGTTGGAGTTGATTATCTTGATATCACACCCTAGCCGCATGGCACACGACCAACACCACCGAAAGAAAAGGCTTGCGCACAGAATCGTCATTGTTATTCACACATCGTTTTAATAGTTTATCAAACTGAACGGATACAGTAGAATCCTCAAGTGTTTGAAACATAATATCATGCAAGAGAAAAAAAAATCTTTTAGAATGCTGTCATTCTAATAAAGAAAACAACTTTGCATTAGAATCGTCATACATTGTTACATCGTAGCCAACGAGAAGACAGGTCCCGGCGCGGAAAAGTCACATGATCATACTAGTCCGGCCAACAATCCAACCATCATTGTTTCCAACAAATTTAAAAAAATTGATTGTTAAAATCCCAGATGGAAACGTCGTCAATGGTTAATCATATTTCTACCAATAATAAGCCCTAAATTATGACCAAGTCCAGGCAACACCTCCTAAAGAGAACGCCTCTGCACGGAAACGTCATACATTGTTACATCATCTGAGTAGGGCATTGTTATTCGTATTTCTACCAATAATAAGCCCTGAAATTGCACTTCTTATGGTGATGTAACATTGTATGACGGTTTCCGTGCAGAGGCTTTTTCTCAGGAGGTGTTTGTCCAGATCGACGAGAAAGACAAGCCTCGAAGCGGAAAAGTCACCTGACCTTCTGGGTTCGAACAATAATCCAACCATCATGGTTTCCAACAAACGGAAAAACATTGATTGTTTTCATCCAAGATGGAGACAGTGAAGGTTGGATTGTTGTTCGGACACAGATAGTCAGATGACTTTTCCGCTTTGAGGCCTGTCTTTCTCGTCGGCTACGTGACCAAGTTAGGTGATGTAACAACGAGATAACAAGGCCTGGAAGCGGAAAAGTCACCTGACTATCCGGGTGCTAGCAACAATCCAACCTTCATTGTTTCTATCAAACGGAAAAACCCTGATTGTTAACATCCAAGATGGAGACAGTGAAGGTTGGATTGTTGCTAGCGTCCCATGGCCAGGCCTTATTATCTCGGTGGCCTTGTGTAACAACGTATGACGTTTCACTGATGAGGCCTTCTCTCTCGGTGGTTTGACACGAACCACGTTGATACGATCGAATTTGTATTGGCTATGACTTCAATGAAAGCGATCAGCAACAGGATGTTGGTATTCAGTATTTTACCATTCCAGAAGGACAAAGTTTTAGACTTTTATGAAAACACTTTGGAAGACTCCTAGCCCTTTAAAGATGATCTATGTCGTATCATTAATGAAAGGAAGCTCAGTTAGTCCGGTTTTTTCCTCTATCTGTCCGGTTTTTTCAGTGGGATCACCTGGCCACCCTAGGCTTGAATCATATGATCTCAAAATAAGCCTACTTTGCAGAAAAACATATTAAAGCAAATTTACATATGTTACACCCGCTTCATATGTAGCACATATAACATGCGGACATTAGACCAGACGTTTTCTAAATCATTGGACAGAGTGTGCATAATCGCCATCATTATTTTCCCATCGTGAAACTTTTTTTTTTATAAAAAAATGACGCAAAGAGGCTCAAGAGCCTAATTCTGACATCAACATTTTGGAATCTTTTTCTCACTAAGAGTGTGCTGCAGAAACTGAATATATGGTAATCAAGCGAATTTCCCAACCAAATGAGATTTTGCGTTACATTTTTTTGGCACTTTTTGTTTAAAAAGTCATATCCCAAACTAATTTTATCAAATCTCTTTGAAATTTAAAAATAACAAGTAAAACGTATAGATTTCATAACAAAACATAAAAGAATGAGAAAAAGAGCTTTTATGTAAAAAAATAAATAAATAAATAAATAAACTTTTAATAAAAAAATGAATATTTTTTAATGTTCTCAATCGATTTCAACATTAAAAAAAACACACACACACATTGAATCTGTATTTATTAATGATTTAGAATTTGAAATAAAAAATTTGGTCATCTGTTTTTACGCGAATGCCATCAACTTTTGTCAAGCTATTCAATCGTACAAGGGCTGTTAAGCAAGTAACTCTTCATCATTCAATATTGACAGCAATAGGGAGCTTCCCTGTAAAACAAGAATCAGAGCAACTGCCTAAATACAGATTCAATGTATTTTTCAAAATTGTTGAAATCGATTGAGAACATTAAAAAATATTTATTTTTTTTTTCACACAAAAATTTTTTTCTCATTCTTTTATGTTTTCTTATGAAATCTATACGTTTTACTGGTTATCTTTTAAATTTCAAAGAGATTTGATAAAATTAGCTTGAGATATGACTTTTTAAACAAAAGTACCAAAAAAATGGTATTTGTTTATAACTTTTTAACAAATGGACATTTTTCAAAAATAATTTTTTAATACTCCAATTATCTTTTAAATTTCACGACATGTTTGTTTTTGAGGAGCCCATTTCAGGAATTCTTACCCTGTAAACAATAGAGCTGTCTTCCTTTACAGTCTACTGTTCCAAGATCTCAAAGGGATCTGTGCCATCAGCATTCCACATTTTTGGATGTATACTTGATTTTGCCGTAGAATTGCTTTCTGAACTGGAGAAATCGCTGGCATGCTAACGTAAAAAACTGTTCGTTGTTAACGTAAAAAACCCAATTTTCATTTCTAGTCAAAATTTTATGAAGAAATGAACCCTTTTCATATCCTAAGTGGCAGATAGTGGGACGCTGGACTTTGTTGTCAGGTTCATAGTTCCTATTGTGTCTTTGGCGTCACTCATTTTGTACAGCACATTTCGAATACAAAAATACCTACAAAAGTTAAAGGAGAAGACTTAATTCCTTGTACATACACTTATTTAATATTTAAAAGTATATTTATAAAAATACATGAAGACTGTATATAAAAGTACATAAACGTCTCAAAACTTCTCCACAAATTTACCCCACAGAAAATGACATCTTTTCCGAGTAGATCTTGCTCGTTAGTCAGCAGCGAACTCCGTTGCAACGAGGGTGGCCGTGATTATTATGAATCAACTCAGAGAGCCACTTACAGGCTTCCTACCGGAGATTCGACTAATGGACATTTCCCCACTCGACTTTAAAAGTACATCATGCATTGAGTGCAGAGAGAGGATAATGTGATTTGCATATCATTTACTTGTGCGTTTTTCCTTTCTTCTAATATCTCTATTAGATCCACTTGAAAATGTTAAGTGCAATCTACTAAAGCTTTTATACAGATTTGTGTTTAAATACAGACTCAGGCACTTCATTAAAACAGCATAAAAGCTTTGTAAATGCTTTAGAAAAAGAAATACATTGGTTTAAAAAACATAAATTATAGGTTCTGAAAATTATAAGTGCGTGCATAGTCAACATTAACTCTCGTAAATGCTTAAGCGAATGAAAATCTGAAAACGTGTTTTTACCTTGTCATCAAAAATTGCACATACCCCCCCCCCCAAAAAAAAAACAATATTACGTGGCCTAATACCGAGAGTTGAGGCAGATAACAACGAACGACTTTGATCTTCCTGCAGGACTCCCCGTGACTACATCATGAGACGATTGTACGCGCTTTAAAAAATGTGTACCGTAGAATACGCTTATAGCTGACAAAGTTAAGCCTAAAATGGTGGCAAATGTGAACACGTTTTGAGGAGGATATACATCCGCCCTTTCCGACACAGGTTTCGGTTGCTCCCTAATAAGTGGAACGTGCAAGGAGCAATGTCTCGTCCTAAGTAAAGGTACCACCAGTAATGTTATTCAAAGGAACAAACGGCTCCCATCTCAAGTCAGGCATCGTGGTGAAAAACGAACCAGAAACAGAACCCAGTCTACTCGTAACACAACCAAACTGATGAGAGTTCGAACTATGACGAACTTAGAAAATGTACCTGCACAGCATCACCTGGCCAAGAAGCTGCAAACGTCTCAAAGAAAAGTCGGAAGCAACATTCGAGAAAACCTGAACCCCTGTAGTGTCGCAAACGGCTTGAGGATATTGTACGACAGATGGCAATGGATGATCATCCTGGATGAAGATCGAGTGTACCTCGATGACAGCAATAAAGCGCGATCTATTCATGACCGTCAGAAAGATGGCAAAGGGCGAGCTACTTTCATCAAGCAATGCAAAGATAAGTTCTCCGACGCCCTTATCCTTAGGCTCTCCTATAACTTAATGAAATCTATGGAAAAATCATTAAAACAAATACACATATAAATGTATAAAGTCAAATTATAAAAATTTTAGAGGGACTATTTTTTGCGCAAGAACACGTAGCTGTAACAGATTATTCAGTCTCAAAATGAGCTTGCGGCGAGTATACGTTTCTATGGCTTGCTGCTGCTCATCAACAGAATCAATACGAAGCAACCTTATACATACAGTTAAAGTAAACTGGACGCAGAAACATGGAGTAACAAATCTCGGTACAAACAATGGGCTTTGGCCAGTGTTAAATTCATATTGCAATATTCTGGACAATGAAGTACTCCCAACCCTGTGCTGATTTTATGGAAAGGATCCCCCTGTGAGTTTCAGGATGACAATGCCAAGTCAACTAGCTGCTGCTGACTTGTGTTAGTATGAAGAGAACAATGTTCAACGCTTGGATTGGACTGCACAGAGTCCCGACCTCAATCCCACTGAGCGAGTTGGAATGGCGGATATGGAGTCAGAAGCAGCGGTCACCTTCCATTATCCCCGTGTGCAAGAGGAATACAGGAAAATTACAATGGATGTTCTCCCCAACTTAATTTCCTTGACCAGCTTTTGACAGTTCAAAAATCCCAGACAAACAAATAAAATAGAATCCTGTTATTCCGTACAGTTTACTTTTAAATGAAGGGGACAAAGAGTAAGACAAAGTGAATTATATATTTTCCTATTCAGCGTTCAGTATGATTATTTGAGCGTTTGTTTAGCATTGACAAACCTTTCGTTTGATTTTATATCGAGCAATTGCGCTGTCAAATAATTTAGATTCCCGGCCTCTTGCAGATGTTTTAGCTCCAAGTGATATTGCAGTAGAAATATTCGAAAGTGAGAAAGTAGATGGCCTGTGTAGAGGGAAGAGGAAAAAACGAGAACGGAAACTGAAGAGAATTTTTTTTGCACCCCAATTCCCTATTTTTCTTTTCTCTCTTTCATTTTCTCTTGACTCGTCGCGTTGCTTCGTGTCTGGTCAGTGGGCAAAAAAAAAAAAAAAAAGTGACGTTGGTGGTTCAGCTTTGTATGCAGTTGTCGCAACCTGTTGTGGATTCATGACGGCTGTAAACGAGATTTTTGAATGAGTCCACGGCGAGAAATAAGAGAGCAGACCCCGTGAGGATTCGAGATTACTCACTTGATTGAACTTGTGCATTTCTCTTTGGGCCGTCGCCACTTTTTGCCACCGTGCGCCGCCGTTGAATGGGAATGGACCAATAGGCCGGCGAAAGGCTCGACAGGCTTTTTATGGGCCTTCCTGAAATTTTTATGTTTGAGCCTCAGCTCGTCGTTTGGACCCAACGAATTTTATTACCATCCGAAGAGAAGATTATGAAGTTCTTTCCGAAAAATCAAATTTTCTTGAAAACTGTTCTGGAATCTTTGGAGTTTTGCAGCACACAAAAGGGGGAAATTGACCGAAAATTTCTTTACTATTATATCCCTTTTTATGTTATATTAACGTCTTCTTATTTTTTATAATGACCCTGAAATTGTAATTTCAGAAGCATTCGAAGAAAGTTTTTATACAGCATATCCATAATAAAAGAATTGTACCGTAACTAAATTTAATAATAACTTTTCAACGTAATAACATAATCATGTATCATTTTCTGCATGCTACAAAGAAATTCCAAAAGTTTTATCTGAAGCAGCATTAAATAAACTGCGGATAAGCACAGAGATGAAATCTCTATTTCGTATATCTATTTTTATTTTGTTATGATTGGTCTGTTTCCTATTTCTTAAGCGAATTAATATTTTAAACTTTTGGCTTTATGCTTGGCTTTTTCTGTATTAGGGGCCGTTCAAGTATTACGTAACGCAGTTTTTTTGGGGGACTTTTAAAACGTTACAGTGCGTTACAGGGGAGGGAGGGGTGTCTAGCAACGCGTTACGTAACATTAAGTTTTTGTTAAAATTAAAAAGCGTGCAAGTGCGAGTCGGGCTTGCGCACCGAGCGTTCCGTACCATCTCACACAATAAATTTGTGTTATGTATTTAGCAAAAAAATTGTTTTCTTTCATTCAGTTCGGGACCCTTAGCGTGTACAATAGTTGTCGATTTTCTAGTTTCCAAATGCGGCGTTTGTGTGTATTCACTGCGCCGTCCATACAGAGGATATTCCACGGCCATTCTGCATCGACTTCAACGCGAGCAAGAAACTGTAGTGAGAATTGGAGTCGATCGTCACAGTTACGTGGAAGCACCTGCTGTACAAGTGAAAGTTTGTACGGATAATATCGGAGGATAATCCGCATGATCTTACGGACGTGGCCTATCCAACACCTATACGCCGGACACTGGTGCTACCATTGGAAATTGCAGCTCTGTCCTCTTCCACCTGAAGCGAAACCTCCTCTGATTCGTCTGCAGACACGGGGTTTCTTCCATTGCTAGCACGAACTGACTATGATCCTGTTTTTCAAATTTCGTTATCATTTTCCGAAGGTTTTTCACATTCATGGAACCATTTCGCATCCTCTTCAAATTCCGAAATTTCTGTAAGGCATCTACTGCGGAATTACTGTTTTGGTAAAACAATTTAACTCAATAACGCGCGATCTCGTAACTTAAACTTCACTGTGAGCGGCATACACATTGAACACAGGATCTCTGCGAATGTTCTTCGGTTTTATACAGTAAGTAACAGCTGCTGCATGACGGCACATAAATTTACATTTTTACTCCAAGTATTCAACGTAAAACGCCGTCTGGTGACGAAATTCGTATCTAATTTTTTTTTATTTTCGCTAAAACAAATTCCCATCCCTTCATTAGTCTTCTACAAAATTTCACACTTTTCTGAGAACTGCTTTCGCCTGTAGGTAGCTTTGCAATTGGTCATTTAATTATGGACACCCTGTACGATTACTCCTCTGGAAGGTTGACTTTAACCAAAGTTTTGGATTTTGTGAGTAGATTTTGACTACTTTCTCTTACTCTTACATCAGATACATTTGATCTGTATTTTACTGTAAAACTTTTTACTGCAAGTTTTATTACATTATGTGTGATCGTTTTTTATAGAGCAATATGAATAGATAAAATAAAATCTTATAAATATTCTAAGGAGGAGCTTTAACAATGAAGCAGAAATGCATTTATACATTCATTAAAAAGAAATTAACCCCCCCCCCCCCAAACACACGGGAAGGGTAAGGCAAGTGGCAGATCCTGCGGTCATCTATTTTTACCCCTTTATCTGCACTTTTTACCTCTCCCCAAGTCTTTTAATAAAAAAAAAAAAGATTTTCTCGAACGTAATATGTATAAAATGTAAAAAATCTCGTATCTTCTTTCCTTTTTCATCATTTCCGAACGTATGATATATAACATGCCATATGTTGCCCTAGTTCTAAGGACCAAGTGACTGCCACCCCTGCAAATCCGACCCCCCTAGAACAATTGGGCCTAAACTTCATAGTACTGTAGAACTTGTCTAGAGGAATCTGTATTATACAGACTGTATACCGAATTTCACGCCTTTACGTACCTAAATACCACACAGATATGTTCCCCTCTCTGAATCCCGCCCCCGTAATTCCGACCCCAATCAAAACCAAACAAAATAGTGCAGTTGGGCATGCCCATACTAAGCTACATTCCGAATTTCAACCTTCTACCTCAAAAAATGTAGAAATTGTGAAGGGGACGGACGGACTTTATAAAACCAATAACTGGCTCCATTCTTCCGCTACTTAATTATATAGAGTATGGGCACTTGAGCAATCGTGCGTCGACAAAGCGATTTCACGTGCGCGCGCCGATGTTAGTAATGCTTAAAAGATGAACAGAAAGTAACAATGTATTCCTTCATGACAAATCGATTGTTATATTACATGCCATTATCTTTGTATTCTTTACACTCGCTGTTTTAGCACGTGAATTCGACTTGAAGGGATCCACGAAAAATTCTGAAAAGTTGATACGGCCGAGCTAAGACTTTGATGGTCATATTTCTGAAAACAGGATTTGAAAAAGTTAATTCGTTTTCAAGTTATCGTTGGCAAAAAGCTACTTATAAGAATGCGCCCTTGATCTGTATGTTTATCCGGTCGGCCGTTCGTCCGCCGTTCAGACTGGCGAAAATTACCTATCGAAACGTATCAAAAACTTGTGGACAGTATGCCCCAGAGAGTAGAAGCTGTGAAAGCAGCAAAAGGTGGACCAACAAGATACTAAAATATGTATATTTTTGAGTGTTTCTATTATAGTGATGGTGTCCCATGACTTTTAATAGGGTAGTGTATCATTAAGTAGCGGAAGAATGGAGCTAGTTATGGACCCTTTTCAGTAAGAAGGTGGGCGGGGCACGCGCTTGCGCGGCAGCTGCTTCCGGCGGGCAAAAAACTTCCGTTCGTCCATTTTTTCCATTGCTAGCATACGTTTCGGCGGAAAATATATCGCCTACAAGATTTAAAAAGGCTGGAAAAAAAATGTTATAAAAATTTATAAAGAAGTAACTTCGTTGGCCTCTTCTTGTAAATTACGAAAGTCTGAAGCGATTGCAGAAATAATAAGCCACTAAAATCAGCAGGTTAACTGTAATCGCGTGGAGGTTGATGCCAGCAACGTTGCGCTAACTGTTTGCCAGCATCTTGTAAGTATTAATTTGTAATACATTTCCAAACACAACATGAATTTGCTACCGGACGTAACATTTCGAAAAATATATGAATATTTTCAGGATGATGGTAATAAATTCAGGTGTTTCGACCGAACAATCAAACATTTGAATGCTGGAGATATTTCTGAGGCAGAAATTGGCTGGAGAAATTTTTACTATCTTTTATTTTGAACACATTTTCTAATACATATGTTTTAAGTTTCAAAAAAATGTTAGAATGAGAGCTAAATGTTTAGCTTCTCAAAAGAAAAAGCATTATCTGTGCACAACTGAATTAGAACCCAGTGGAAACATATCTGGGGGTATTTATGAGTGCCCTATAGGGTAAGTGACAATTAATAAGTTAGTCACTTTAAGTACTTAGTTATTTATTAGTGTAACTATATTTGAATTGATTAATTTAGAACAATATTCGGTTAAGAAATAACTAAATTTTGAATTTCATTTCGTTAGAAAAGAGGAAAATGCAGCCATGTAAAATACAGGGTTTGAACAAAATAATATGAACATCTTTGATTTTAGACGTTTTGTCGAATATCTAGAAAATCGATATCTAGAAAATGTCGTTGATAATGGTGCCCGGTCCAAATATAAAAATTTGGAGAAAACCCCTTATCGTTTTGTTTATTTTTGTGAGCAACTGAAATTCAACTTATTTCTATCGGCGATATCTTTCTGAATTTTCATGAT
Organism: Rhysida immarginata; assembly: GCA_023313115.1. Lineage (NCBI taxonomy): Eukaryota > Metazoa > Arthropoda > Chilopoda > Scolopendromorpha > Scolopendridae > Rhysida > Rhysida immarginata. The sequence continues at coordinate 570,194 of JAHWFO010013951.1, forward strand.
ATTTGCTTTGGCTTTTTATAAGAGTAACTCTATACATTTGGCTAATAAATTAGGCAAAAAATATTTCGGTAACGTTTGCGCAGTTAAACATTATTTAATAAAAATGCTCATATTTCAACAAATATTTAATATTTTTATATTCTAATTGCAAAGTGTTGTTTCTCCTGTAGTTTGTCAAGTTTCCTAAAATGGCATTGCAATGGATTGAAAACCCTGCACGTTAAAAACAAAAGACTTATGAAAAAAATTTCGATTCTTTTTAAAGAAACCTTTATATGTCCAAAAATACACGTGCTATTCTCATACCAATAAACACAGATAAATTGAAGAAGCTTCTTAATCATATGCAAAATTTACAACGCATTTCAAGGATTATTTTTTATAGGGTGATCCCAAGCATTATTTTTTTTTTGTTCATTTTCTTGCTGGTCCCCTATTTGCCTTCGGGACAAAACATTCGCTGAAATATATAAGGGGTAACATGCTCTTTATACCCCTGAAGTTTCAGGATAATTCGTCAAGTATTTTCCTAGATATTCGACAAAACTTCTAAAATCAACGGTGTTCATATTATTTTGTTCAACCACTGTATATGGCTGCATTTTCCTCCTTTCTAACGAATTTTCCTTTCAAAATTTAGCTATTTCTTAACCGAATATTGTTCTAAAATAATCAATTCAAATATAGTTACACTAATAAATAACTAAGTACTTAAAGTGACTAACTTATTAATTGCCACTTACCCTATAGGGCACTCATAAATACCCCCATATATATTTCCACTGGGTTCTAACTCAGTTGTGCACAGATAATGCTTTTTCTTTTGAAACACCTGAATTTATTACCATCATCCTGAAAATATTCATATATTTTTCGAAATGTTACGTGTAATGTATCGTGTTGTCACCAGACGGCGCACCTTATCTTTTCCCTTGTTGCCATGCGACCGTTATACTCTCGACAGAGACTCGATATCATCCTTCATGTAATCATCACGATATGTTTTTCTCTCCCTCTTATGTATTATGATATTTCCTATGGTAATTAAACCTTTACTTAATTTACCTTACCTTGTACGTTGATTCATCTCATTACACAACAATTGGCGACGAGGATGGGATGTAATTCAATGAGATGTTCAACGAAACCACGTCGATGCAACTGGATTGAAAAACTCCGCAACAAAGACAAGACGCCATTTCTCCCGCTCATTACGACTCCAAGCCATCTGCTCATCTCCAAAGGCAAGTTTCTTCTCTATTGGCCAATCATATCATTGGCACTCTCCAACCCTTCGATGTCGATAATCCAAAATTATGGGACATTTATGCTGAGCAAGTTAAATACTTCTGCGCTGCAAACAACATCGTGGAACCGGAACTTAAACGAGCAATTGTTAGCTGCAATAGGCCTACAAAGCCTCGCCGTTGTTCGATCACTTGTTGCGCCGGCGTTGCCTGAAACAAAAACTTTTGAAGAACTCTTAACTCTTCTAAAAAATCATTATGCCCCGGCACCATCAACAATTTTTCAACGTTTCCAGTTTCACAAACGAACTCAAAGAGAAGGTGAATCACTAAATTCATTTGTCACCGATCTTCGTCAACTAGCAGATCTATGTAATTTTGGCGCTACTCTCGACGAGCGTCTACGGGATCAATTCGTCTGCGGAATGAAGGATGAATCAACACAACGACGACTACTTTCTGAATCAACATTGACTTTCACACAAGCCACACAGCAAGCATTATCTGCTGAAACCGCAGCTGTTCAAGTGAGAGAAATCCGTGCAAACGAACGATTCTCTACCTCTCCACCCGAGGTCATCAGCAACATACAACGTAAGAATAAAAACTCTAAGTTCAAATCAAGAAAGAACACGTCTACTAAAGAGACAGTACTTCTATCGACATAAAATGTTGCTACTCCCACTCAGCACGTTCAGAAAGAATGCCAAGGATGCGGAGGCCGACATTCCCGTTCAAACTGTCCTCATAGAAACGCTGTATGTCGTCATTGCTCGAAACTAGGACATATATTCCGTGTGTGTCGTGCACGTGAACGAACAAAAAACCAAAGGCAGTATAATACAACAAATGCAACAGACCAATCGACAACCCCAGATGGACAACGCCTGTAGTTCCAATCATGAAGCCTGCAGGTGAGATACGCTTATGTGGTGACTATAAAATAATTATCAATAAAGCAATGCAGGATCACCCTTATCCAATCCCTGCTGTTCAACAATTACTGACATCTATACCACCTAGTTCTGTTTTTGCTAAAATAGATCTAGCTCAGGCTTATCATCAGCTGCCTGTCGATGTAGACTCATCAGAGGCCCAAACTATCATTACTCATCGAGGAGCTTTCAAAATCAAACGTTTACAATTTGGTGTTTGTGTCGCCCCAGGTATTTTTCAAAGTGTTATGGATAACCTTCTGTCAAATCTTCCAGGTGTCAAACCATACTTCGATGACATTCTTATCTGTGCTTCAACACATAACGAGTTAGCAGAGCGTCTACGCCAAGTTCTGTCACGCCTATCAAAGGTAGGTCTACGTCTCAATAAGGACAAAAGCATATTTAACGTCCATGAAGTAGAATTCCTAGGTCATACAATTGACAAAAATGGACTCCACCCTTCTCAAAATCAAAGCAATTAAAAGTGCTCCGAATCCAACGAACAAGAAAGAACTGCAAGCTTCCCTTGGACTTCTTAATTTCTACGATCGTTTTATCCCAAATCGAACAACTATTGCAGAACCTTTATACCGTTTGTTAGACAACAAAAAACAATGGAAGTGGACTAGTACACATGAGAATGCTTTTTCAAAACTTAAAGCGATATTGACATCAGAAAAGGTACTCATTCCTTTCGACACATCGAAACCTATTATATTGACATGTGATGGAATTAGTGCAGTTACTCTCTCAAATTGATTCTTCCGGAATAGAAAAACCAGTTGCTTTCTCATCTCGTACTCTAATACAAGCAGAGCGCAATTATTCACAAGGTGATCGTGAAGCATTAGCTATTATTCATGGTGTTAAACATTTTCATCATTACGTATATGGAACTAAATTTGTTATACGTTCCGATCATAAACCGTTGTTAGGACTATTTACAACAGATAAACCTACTCCCACCATGATGTCTCCCTATGCTGAGATGGTCTGTTATTTTAGCCGCATACAATTTCAAGCTCGAATATTGTCCTGCAGGAAAAATTTCTCATGCCGACGCCCTTAGTCGCCTTCCACTCCCAACTAAAGACTTTGATCCTCCATCTGTAAAAGAAATCTTATTTATTGAAGAATTCGAGGAATTGCCAATCACTGCTACGGATATAGCAAAAGACACTGCAAACGACCCTATACTGAATCAAGTTAAACATGTTTTAACGAGTTTGCCTATACCGAATGATTATAATGAAGTAAAACCCTATGCTGTTCGTTTTACTGAACTCTCAGTCCATAAAAACTGCTTATTATGGGGATGTAGAATAATTATTCCCCCAACTCTTCGTACTAACATGTTAAACGAGTTGCACTTAGCTCATCCAGGCATTGTAAAAATGAAGGCCCGATCATATGTAAGGTGGCCATCTATGAATAAAGACATAGAAACCATTGTCAACAATTGCTCCAACTGTCAGCTTACCCGACATAACCCTCCACAAGCTCCAGTTCACCCATGGGAACGTACGACAATTCCTTGGAGTCATCTACACATTGACTTTGCAGGCCCCTTTCAGGGACAAATGTTTTATGTTTTAGTCGATTCATACTCCAAGTGGATTGAAGTTCGTCAAATGCAAAATACTTCAGCACAAGCTACAATTGCGACGCTACGTGAAATTTTCGCAACTCATGGAGTTCCTGATACAATCGTTTCAGACAATGGACCGCAATTCACCTCATCTCATTTTGCCACATTCACACAAAAGAATGGAATTAAGCATATAAGAATATCGCCATATCATCCAGCCGGAAATGGTCAAGCAGAACGAGCTGTTCAATCTATGAAAGAAAGTTTAAAACGTATCATCACTGGCGACTGGAAAAAACGTTTATCAAGCTACTTATTGTCACAACATATTACCCCTCATTCGTCTACAGGATTGAGCCCAGCTGAACTTTTGTTCAAACGCCGTCTACGTTCATGCTTAGACTTGACGCACCCAGATAGCATGGAACATGATACTAAACAATTTACTACTACCGCCCGCCAATTTCCATCTGGTGCTACTGTTTACGCACGTCAGAGTGGAAAAGAATCAGCATGGATTCCTACTATTGTACACCGCAGACTGGGTCCAGTTACATACGAAATTGCGATACCCAACATTACAAAATAAATAAACGCAAATGATAATGAAACCACAACGAAATATCTTTAATGACTCGAATGTACATTTCTGACGCTATGCCTCTTTCGGTACACGGATAATTGTGACGAGCCTCCCTGGTTCGAATTATCTGCATGGAATTCTTACATGGGCTCTAATAAATATGTTTATTAAAAGGAACAATACTCATCATACAATTGATAGTTTTATTCAAAAATTCAAGCTTAAGACGAAATGTCTGGGAATAATATATCTTTTGATTATTATAAATAAAACCAACCTTACTGGATCAGTAGCTCCAATCATAGAATGAACACTTAGGACGCTCCGCACAATTTGTCATGCAGTTAAGCTTCTTTTTTTCTCACAGGAACAAGCTTTCCAACTCGAGGCAACAAGACTGGTATTAGCATTTTATTTTTACTATGAGACAGTCATTGAGATACGAAGTGCTAAAGTCTTGAACAATACACTAACTTATCTCAGCTTTCTGGCTCTCATACCAAGCTCGCTTCGCACACCAATACGTCCTCTCCCGACTTCTCTACTCGCGAAGTCTTGAGAAGGCCCCAGAGACTTCTCTGGCAACTCAAGAACGTGATACACATAATTCCTCATGTAATAACATGACAATTCCTTAAGAAGATGGCATTGTTAAAAAAATAAACAACTGACAACAATTAGTTCAGAGTTCAAAATAATAGAGATAAGTAAGAGGCAGAATTCTAATGAGGCCTACGAGATAACAAGGCCTGGAGCGAAAAAGTCACCTGACCATCGGGGTGCTAGCAACAATCCAGCCTTCATTGTTTCCAACAAATGAAAAAACACTGATTGTTAACATCTAAGATGGAGTGAACGAAGGTTGGATTGTTGCTAGCAATGACGTATATTAAAGATAGACTCCAAATCCAGTGCCAACAAAATGAAGCAAATTGAGCCATGACAGTTCTGGGCAGGAGTGAGCCGTGGGGTAGTTAGGGGTCTAGCTGCTTTGTTTTTGAAGATTTTGGGCTCGAGGAATAACTAATTCAAAACCATTCCTCAAAGTTGTTCTGCATGGTAACAACTGTACAAACAGACACGAAAAAAGGACTAGGAATCATTTTCCACAAGCATAAATCAAAAATACGTAACTAAAATGAAAATACATAACTGAAAGACGATCGAAACGAAATTGAAATTGAAACCATGATCGAAAAATTGTTTATAAAATATAATAAAATACAAAATAAACGAAACGATAAACTTACAACTCCGCGATCGGCGTGTGAAAGAATTATTAATCAGCTACCCTCATGTTTAGCCATGTGTTTTGCATCATCTTCACTCACTTTCGGCCATGACAGCTCTGGGCGGTGGAGCTTTCCAATTTGCTTCACCTGTTGCGCCTGGTTTCGGAGTCTATCTTTAATATACGTCATTGAGATATACAGTATTCTCCGCTTCATGTTGCCGCCTCGGGACCATGTTTAAGTACCCACATTAATCGCGTTGGCTATTTTAAGCGAACTAACCGAAAACACATATTTTCATCCAACAAGTCGAGCATGTATTTGTACTTTCTGTATATATAGAAGCACAAATGAGCAACTGGAGATCTGCAAACAACTTTTTTGTTTATTTGAAATATCAACAATACGTATTTTTCGTTTGACAAGTTTGTTTGCTTATAAAATCATTTATACACGTACAGTATATCATTATGTATCTTGTCAAAATAGTTTATTTTTTATTTAAAATATTTTCTAAAATCTGTTTGACAGATCTGTCTTCTTAAAAAAAATCAGTTATATCATTTTGAACTTTTACATAATCATCCATTTTTTCATAGCCACTGATTTGAAGAGCTGTTTGGATGGTGCGCAGGCTTACTTGAACTTCTGCATTCGACGGTTTAAGAGACTTTCTAAAGGAAACAATTCCAAGGAAACAAGGACGAATAATTAATTTAGGTAAAGTCAAAGAATGTAAAGAGAAGCAGTGCAATTACTGACCAATCAGCAATTTTGGTTCCATTATTAGAGGGAAATGAAAAGTGACTATTATGACCGCAGTGTAAATTTATCCGAAGTGAAATGACAAAGTAGAATTTCACTGAACTACCTCTGAAAAAATTGGCCACATTATGCGGATTGTAGCCAGTTAAAGCAAAAATTTGTTACTTAGAAACTATCGGATACAGAAGGGATCATAATACTGTGCTTATTTACAACGTGTGTAGTGGCCTTACAGTATAAGAGATGGACAATAGAATTACCAACTAGTTTCGCCATTTATTCCCGGCTTTGTCAAGGTACACAACAAGACAATCGAACAGTGTAGTGTATCGGTATTCAAGTGGAACTTGAAGCATAGCTTCCATAATCTCACCCTTCATAATCATATTCCAAGGGAAATACACTGAGCTAGAAAAGAAGCCTGATGTACCCACAAGGGTCATCCAAAGTATGAAAGAAAATTGCCTCCTCTTGGTGGAGGAAAATTTGATTGACGACTGTCTAGACTAGAAGCAGACCACTAGTAATAGATAAAAACACGACCTATGAAGTCCAGTAATCTGGAAATATGACATTATCAATGTCTTCAAAATTAATATCAAGTATATGCCTTGGATCACGATATCTCTTTCTATGCATAGAATGCTTTAAAATGCCCGAGACTAGTTCGTTGCTATGATTTTCTATATTGGGCAGCATGGATTCCATGAGCCCTTGAACGTATTTGCCAATATGAGTCATGTTGAAGTCATTATAAATGGAGGAATTGCGAACAATTCTCCGATCTTTTTGCGCAATAGTCCTAAGGGTAACGTTTTGGAACGTTTGCAGTTCTTTCCATCTAGTTTTACATATTGTGGCCCAGACGGGCATACCATAGGTCAAGATAGTCCGAACAATGACCTTATAGAGTAGGAGTTTATTATCAATGTTTAGAGCACTATTCCGGCCCAGCAGAGCAATCAAGCTAAACTTGGCTCTCCTGGCCTTATTCAACGCATAAGTTGCGTGGGGAGTCCAGGTAAGTTTAGAGTCAATAACAACACCAAGATATTTATAAGTTTCAACCCAGTCCAGTTTTTTGCCATATAGTGTTAGAGAATCTAATGATCTCTTTCTCTTCTTGGAGACAAACATCGCCTTGCATTTGTCTACATTCAATTTTAGCCTCCACTTGCTAAACCAGCTTTCACACTCCTTTAGAGCCTTCTGCAGCCGCGAGACTACTACGGCTGGTTGACGAGCACAGGTCAGTATAGCAGCGTCATCTGCGTAAAAAAAGAGCTTACATTTAGAAGGACTTGGGAAGTCTCGCATAAAATAATTGAATAATACTGGCCCCAGGACTGAACCCTGTGGGACACCAGCTTTTACTTCATACATAGGAGATAGACTATCTCCAACTCTGGCCTGAAAGAACCGGTTGGAGAGAAACGAGTGTATCAGAGTAATTATGTCTTGAGGAAATCCATCCATAATCATTTTAAAAATAAGACCATCGTGCCAGACTTGGTCGAAGGCTTTGTGTACATCGAGAAAAACGACCCCACAGTACATAGAGAGATTAAGGGGCTCATTGATATCCGCTGCGAGCCTCCATGTTTGGAGTTGGCAGGAATGGTTTGAGCGAAAGCCAAATTGTTCATCGCGGATGAGATCGTTGGCATCACAGTGCTCAATGAATCTCTTGAGAATTGTTTTTTCCAGGATTTTGGAAATTGATGGTAACAAGCTGATGGGCCTGTAGCTAACAGGATTTGCAGGATTTTGTCCTGGCTTAGGAATGCTTAAGACAACTGATTGCTTCCAAGCATCCGGGAAGTAAGTGTTCTTCCAGCAGTCGTTAATCACTTTTGCAATATCTTGAATTGTATTTGGAGGTAAATTTTTCAAAGCAGTGTTCTTAATAGAGTCTTTACCTGGAGCTTTTCTCGTTTTTAAATTTTTAATGATGCTTAGGACTTCATTTACATCAATGCTATGTTTTGGGAATTCATTGCCGTGAATACTATAGAAGCCAGTTATGCAGGATTTTACTTTCTCGAACATATCAAGTCCTATTTGCCGACCATCAGTAGGCGTGACAAACTGTTCTGAAAGTGAGCTTGCAATAAGCTGCGCTTTATCATCATCATTCGTGATGAATTTGCCATTTTGGGCTAACAGAGGTGGGATATTAATGGCTTTCTTGTTTTGCAAGGCTCGAACCATGCACCACATAGAGTTATCGTGGGTCGACAGACTCTTAACTTTATCATTCCATCTGGCATTACGAAGTGCTTTTACCTCCTCGTGAACTCTTCTTGTGAGCCTATTATACTTGGTCTTAAGCCATGAATCACGAGTTCGGTACCACTGCCTTCTAACTTTATTCCTTTGCTCAATTAATTGTTTGATTTCTGGGGTGAGATCAAGGTGATCAGCTCGCTTCGACTCTAAGGGCGAAGCACTAGAGTCAATAGCTGCATTTATACGTTCAGTAAGCCTTTTCACATTGGTATCTATGTCGCTCGTACTATGTACGTTATTTAGTGGGTCGTCATCTTTTTTGAGAATTTCTCTAAAAAATTTCCAGTCTTGTTTGAGCCTCAGTTCTTCTTTGAGGTCAATGTTTACGTTATCAAAATTTAGTGCAACTGGTTTATGGTCTGAGGATAGATCATTGACAGTATAGATACTGAATGATTTGTAGAAGCCCTTCAACAACACAATATCAAGTACATCGCTTGAAGGAGAATGATCACAATAATATGTATCATCCACAGGGCCTACTGCAATAATATCAGATTGCTTTTGCACGTAGCCATACAAAAGGACACCGTTTTGGTTATGGCATCTTGAATTCCAGTGCGAGTGCTTAGCGTTCAGGTCTCCCGCCATAATAACGGGAATATTCCCGGAAAACAGCTCGTCGAGCTCATTGGCATCGAACTTATGCTTGGGCGCATTATATAGAGCCACTAGTTTCACTTCTCCCAGTGTGGCATCAGTAATGATAGCAGAGGCAGCTTCCATTCCCATATAGTCTCGGGTTGGTTCCTCCCGATGATGAATGCCTTTCTTAATAATAATTGCTGACCCACCTGACGGGGACTTTACTGTAGTGGGAAGAATTCTGTCTTTACGATAGACACAGTAACCAGGTAGCCTGAAGTCGCGGTCTGGCCTTAAGTGTGTCTCACATAGAAATGCTATGTCTATATCCCATTGGGTTAGGAAGTTGTAAAACTCAATACGCCTCCGGGGGACCCCCCTGGCGTTCCATATTACGCAACGAAGTTTACCTCGATTTGTAATAGAATAACATCGATCAGCCATACTGTCAGTGTTTATTCGTAAGTATTCCACTCATCAGTGGCATTTTCTTGCCCAGTTCGTTTAACAAATTGCATACACTGCCAATTTGTTTATACATTTCTTGAAAATCATTCACGTTAATGCTCTTATCTTGTTTGGAGGCCATTGAGGCATAGGAAATCTCCGGGGACACTTTAGCACTTTGTACTCTCCTGACTTGCGGATATTTAGGACATTTTGTGTAACTGGAGGTGTGTTGTCCATTACATCGAATACATTTTGGGGGATCTTGTCCCTTTACATTTGGGCAGTCTTTTGACTGATGATCTTTAGCACATTTGTTACAGCGAGGGGCTTCAGTACACCCTAGAGATATATGGCCAAATCGCAAACAATTATAACATTGTAGAGGTTTCTTATTACCTCGAAACATTTCTACACTGACAGCTAAGGGCCCTATGCGGGTCACATTTTTAAGTGTCTTATTGTGTTCAGTGTTTGATAACAGAACCAGAATCATGGGCATATCAATTGATCCTTTGGCTTTTTTAAGCCTAATCACTTTCTCAGGGAAGTAGTTGGCCTTTTTCAGGTCTTCATTAAAATCGTTAAGGTCATAGGTCACGTCTACATTTCGTATAACGTATTTGAGGACTTTTTCCGATTTAAGTTGATGATGCTGAATCTTTAGCACGTTATCAGCCTTAATGCCAGACACCAATTTACTATGAGTTTCCTCATCATGACACCTTATTTTGATCGTCTCTGCTCTGCCTGTGTGTACAGTAATTAGGTTAATCGCCACATGCTTTTGAATCTCGCCCAGGATTTGCTTGATTGGCTGACCGTGAGTACGTATTATGATTGGCGGAATATAGGAGCTGCTCTTGGTATTTGGCTTTTCAACATTTTTTCGCTGTTCGGACTTGCTTTCTCGAAAAGCAACAGCGATTGTATCATTTATATCAACAACATCCTTAATGTTGTCAATTTTCAACCCTTTTTTAGCCTTTTTAGATTTTGCAGGTATCCATTTATCCGTATCATTGTGTAGCCGTTTGCGATTTGTACTAATCGGGTCTTTGCCATCGTTATCATTACTCCCTGAGCCGGAGGGGATAATTTCCATAGGCTGAGGATTCACACTCTCTGTTTCACAAGAGTCTCTTAGATAGTCAGAAGTTACACCAGTAGGCTGATTACCTTTCATTGACAGAGCAGAGAATTGATCTTTGAGGAACTGCTCCAACTTATTAAAGTTCTTGTTGGCTTCATTACGTGCTGCAGATATTTCAGCATTCATATTAGCAATTTTATCGTGGATTTCAGTTATGTTCCCTTTTAGTGACTCGACTTTTCCTTGTAAAATATCATACTTAGTGCACATTTCTTGGCGCAAAACCTCTAGCTTATCCTTAATTATAGCATCAAAAGCTTCGAATCTGTAATCTTTACAGGCATCTTTATATATCTCGCCATATGTATATTTACCGTCACTTGTTTTTTGGCTTGCAATGCCACTTAACGCTTTGCCTGAGTCTGGCATTATGATAAAATTTAAAATAATAGTCAGAAAAGAGTAGTCAGACTGCTAGCCCTGAAAAGGGCTTTTCCAGAATAAGATCTGTACAAAAACAGCCTTAAAGAATAGGATATAAAAAAAACCGCTGACCTTAAGAGAGTGTGCCTTCAATTACATTCCTTCTCCAGTCTATACCATCTATGAGGCTCGCAGGCCTTATATACAGAAAAATGGTACAGATGGACCAAT